>PVKP010012374.1:0-34426 GCA_004027715.1 Plecturocebus donacophilus | reverse complement strand
TCACAGCCTCTGTTTTCACAACTAAAAATGTGAAGGGGTCTGTAGGGCCGCATGACCTCTCAGGTCATTTTTCAGTTGCCAGACTCTTTGAAAAAGTAGTTGTGTACAGACAGCATTTTGGTCATTCTTGTGCTTATGCCAGTGTTTATAATAATACTGATGATGATAATGTTAAGAATAGAGAGTATCTTTAATTCCTTAAACATGCTCTGTTCTGTCCCATGCTTCATTTGTGTGATTTTACCAATCCTAAAGGCAGAGGCTGTTGTGACTCCCCTTTGATACACTGGGGGACTGCAAGGGTCAATGATTTGCTCAAAGTCACACCAAGTGTGGTCCCCATGGTTCCTGAATCTGAGCTCCTAACTCCCCCTCTATATCCCTGCTAAGAACCTCCTTTCTGAGCCTCCAGTTCAGGCTGCTGGCTCTCCAGCTGGTTTACTACATCTTCCCTGGCTCTTCCAGGGGCTGGCTGCCTGCCTGTCAATTGCTTTGATTTCCTCCCCCGTGGCCCCAGCTGGCCCAGCCTCCACCTGCTCCAACCAGAGGCAGAATTGCCCCAGGATCTGGCAGGCCCTTTGTCCAGAGGGTCTGCAGCTCCTGTTGAGAGCAGGTGGCTGGAAAAATGCAAAGAGGGCAGTCACTGGGGAAGCAGCTTGAGAGGTTGAAGGGGAAAGAAGGCAGATAGGGCTGACCCAGGGAAGAATTCCAAGTGCCTGAGCCCTCCAGGGACCTGAGCCCATCTGCATGGCTGTCCACTCTCCACAAGGGCAGAACACTGGGGTGGGCTTTCCTTGCCTTGGTTATACCCAGGAGAATGAAGGCAGAGACGAGTCTCCTAGAAAGGCTATGGAGCTACCTTTTAAAAAATGTTTCAGTGACCTGTTTTACAGGGCGGGTTTTGTTTCATTTAAAGCATCTCTGCCTATTAAGATGCTTCTTTCAGCTATGGTGCTTGAACTCCTCTTGACCCAAGTCTTTTCAAGTGTTTTGGAAAGAAACTTGATTTTACAAGTAGGCAAAAAAAATTTTTTTTAAAACCTTCATCTCGACAATAACATTTTCAGGTATTTATTCAAATCAGTTGAAAATTTATCTTCACACAGAAACCTGCACATAAATGTTTATTCATAGCTTTATTCATAATCATCAAAAATTGGAAGCAACCAAGATGTCCTTCAGTAGGTGAATGAATAAACAAACTGTGGTACATCCTGACAATGGAATATTATTCAGTAACAAAAAGAAATGAGCTATCAAGTCACAAAAAAGACATGGAGGAACTATAAATATGTGTTGCTAAATGGAGGAGGCCAGTCTGAAAGGGCTACATACTGTATGGGTTCAACTATGTGACATTCTTGAGAAAGCAAAACTATGGAGCTACTTAAGAGATCAGTGGTTGCTGGAGGAAGTGTGTAAGGAAGAAGGAATGGACAGCTGGGGCACAGGGCATTTTTAGGGCAGTGAAACTATTTTGTATGACATTGAAATGCTAGATTCATGACATTATGCATTTGTCAAAACCAGTAAGAAAGTAAAACACAAAGCATGATCCTGAATGTAAACTATGGACTTCAGTTAGTGATAATATATCAATATTGGTTCATCAATTTTAAAAAGAAAAAAATACCACACTAATGCAAGATGTTAATAGGAGAAACTGAGGTGGGGATGAAAGACCTGGGAACTCTCTGTACTTTCTGTGCAATTTTTCTGTAAGCCTAATACTGCTCTTTTTAAAAAGTCTATTAAAACATGGTTCATCTGAATATGCTTTGGGTCCTAAAAAGCAGTCACCTTGCTCCTCTGTATTGCTTTCAGGCTAATCATAATCATAATAACAACCACATGCTATCATTTGTTCAACCTTATAATGCACCACGGCACTGTTCTAAGCACTGTTTATGCATGATTTTATTTAATCCTCACAAATGCCTTATGAAAAGTTGAGGTCAGGACAGTTAAAGCAACGTATCAGAGGTCTCAAAGTCGGTATGTGGAAGAAGTAAGGCTTGAACCACTGTCTATTCAACTTCAGGCCCACACTTAGAATTCCTACACTCTATCACTCTCTTCCCCTCCAGAGGATGAGTAACATTTCAGTATGTAAATAATGGGACAATGCAAGTTTGACAATTCCTATATTAGTCATTCATTAAGAAATATTTGCAGAGCACCTGTGTACCAAGCATTGTGCTAAACTCTGAGGACAGAAATGTAAGTAAGAGAGTCACCTGCTCACAAGGAGCTCGTATGAGTAGAAGAGACAGATAAGAAACAAACTATGGTACATTGTAAAGTAAGGGGAAAGGGACAATGAAAGCCCTAGGAACAAGGAACCAGGCAGTCCCAGCTCCGAATTGTCATGTTATTAAAAGACTTGGGAAGATCTCTCTGGTTGGAATGGAGATATTCAAAAATCCATTCGACCATCTTGTGTTGATTTTTGTATATGGTAAAAGGTAGGGATCAAGTTTCAATCTTCTGCCTATAGCTTTTGAGTTATCCCAGTAGCATTTATTGAATAGAAAGTCCTTTTTCCATCGCTTATTTTCATTGCTTTTGTTGAAACTTAAGATACTACTTATCTGGTATTATGCTGATTGTCTGGGTGACAAAATTATCTGTACACCAAATCCCCATAACACACTATTTACCCATGTAACAAACCTACACATACACCCCTTGAATTTAAAACAAACATTGAAAGAAAAAAAAGAGAAAAAAAATAAAACTTAAAAGTTTATAAAGAAAAAAGAAATAGCTATCTTTAGGAAGGGAAAAAAGAACTAATATCCGTTATATGTCTAAAATATACCAGGCACTTGTCTAGGTCGCCAATCTACGTCCACTCATTTAATCCTCCAGTTATTATTTCCAATACATATATATTATTTTACTTCCATAAAATAATAGCCACATATATATTAAATATACATATATTTAAATATTGCTAGTATTTTATGAAGATGGTATGGAGTTACTTATGTGGCAGAATTTCTCTACTTCTCACCTGTGTCTTTCATCTTATCTCGGGAAAGCTCGTGGACAGTGGCACCGATGTCGTGCCTCAAGATCTTGATGATGTTTGCCAGAGCAGGCTGGCTACGTTTATCCAAATGGGTGAAAAATTCATACTCATCTTTCTTTAAACGAGAAGGTCTGGATTCAATGTGGGTCAGGTTTATATCATTCTCCTAGAAGAGAGAAGGGGGAGAGTGAGGGGCCAGTCACTGGAACTAACGCAAGCCAAAGATGCAGAACTCGAACAAGAAAACCTAGCACACTAAAATGGAGAACTCAAGTATAGAATTATTTTTATAAGAATAGAAAAAAGTCCTTAAATTTGCAAAAGTTGTTTACTTTTTCTTCTTTAAAACCAAGTATTAAGTGGCAAGACGGGGGCGGTTAGTTCAAATGTCAAAAGTTAATCACATGAAAATCTGCTAAAGGCCTAGAATTGCCACTGTAAGATTTTGGTTTGGTTAAAATATCTAGGACAGTGGTTGCCAAAAATATTTACCTAGGAAAACCCCCCTTCCCAAATGAAATTCTATGGAATTAAAATAAATAAACAATATAGAAGCAACATTGTTCTGCTTGAATAGAGGGGTCAGACTTAACTGATTTATATCTAAGATCTAAATTATATTGCTTTTGAGACAATGTACTTTCATGTTTCTAATCCTCAGTTTCCCCATCTGTAACTTGCTGGTCTTAATTATACCTGTTTCATAAGTTCGTTGGAAGTGTTGGATGCGATGATACATATATATCACTTGGCACGTCATACATACTCAGTAAAAATTATCTAATATAATTACCATTAATATATGTATATAATTACTTTCTATTCAAGCTATCTAATAAATATATACATTTGTAGCACTCAACAGTGGCCAATCACCCTTCTAGCAGCTTGGGATCCATCAGTGAACAAACTAAAGATGCTTTCCTTTATAAAGCTTACATTCATGTTGAGAGGATAAAAACAGCAAACATAAAAGAAACTCATTTGTGCATGTTAAATGAGAAGGGCTAAGGAAAAAAAGCAAGGCAGAGCAGGGGGAAGAAAATGGCATTCCTGAGGCAGGGTAAGGGCAGATTGCAGGACTAAATAGGGCAGGTATATGGGGCCTCACCTTATTGGGATGACAAGATTTAGGTACAGTCCTAAAGGAACTGTGGGAGGTGAAGGCTGGAGCATGCCTGGCCTGTTGGAGAGACAGCCATGAGGTGGGTTCACAAGAGTGGAGGAGGTAAAGGAGAAAATAACAGTAGACAGTGTCATAATAATCACAGGGTCACTGCAGGCCATTTTAAGGAGTATGGATTTGATTCTGAAAGAAATAGGAGTCTTTGCAAGGTTTTGGGCAGAGGAATAATATGATCTCACAGGTTTAAAAGGATCATGTTGAGAATAAACTTTAAGGGACAAGATAGACCAGGTAAGGCCTATCAAGAAGCCATTGCTAAAATGCAGATGAGATGTGAAGGTGGCTATGTCCATGGTGGTGGAAGTGAAGGTGGTAAGACAATACTACATTCAGGACATCTTCTAGAATCTCCTCAAAAGAATCAAAATTATCCAAGGACATGAGAAGAGTTTGTGGGTGAGAAAATGGAAGAAAGTCCATTATATTCCATACCACTCTCAAATTTGACTACCACTCTGATCACTATGTGATTAAATAAGGAGAATTTCAGGAATCCAAGGGGAAGAAAAGAGCACATCACATCTCCCTGAGGAATATTGTCCTTAAATCAAATATCATGGGCCAAGCTGGTACTTAAACAATGCAAGGATGAATAAAATATTTCCTGCTTTTACATTAGCCATTCCTATCCTCATCAGAACATTTTTAACAGCTGCCTGATGATCCACTGCATAGATGTGGTCATAAATTCTTTAACCAATACTCTTGTGATGGATATGTGTGTTGCTTCTTATTTTTCTGCCACTAGAAACCAATGGACAGCATTATACATAAATTTTTGCCTTCTTGCCTAACTGATTTATCAGCATAAATACCTAGGGGCCAAACTGTTTAATCAGAAACTACCATTTAAAGGTTCTTTATATATTGTTCCATTGTCTTCCAGAAAGACTATACTCATCTCTTCTATCCTTCCACTAGAGGAGCCATGCTTCTCATCTGTACCAACTTTCAATATTCTTGACTTGACAGATGAAAACAGCAAATAACTCATCACTCAAATTTTTATTTAATTGCTGATGACATTAGACATTTGTCCTAGGTCTAGTGGCCATTTGCATGTCTTTTATTAATTATCAGTTTATATTATTTTCTTATTACAGAGATTTTTTACTGATTTATAATGATTGCTTATATTTTCACATTAACTCTCATATATATTCAAACTGACATTTATTCTTGACTATTCTTAAACATCTCAGTGAATAAAACACTTTTTAAAATTCTCTAAAAAATGTTAGAACATCACAAGTATAAGTAGTCTTAGAATTTTTAAGGAATGTAGCTATGGTGTGTTCTCGGAAAAAGTCAATAACTTTTTTCTCAAAGGCAGTAACTGCCTGAGTATCTGAGGTTGCTTGATGTCTCAAGTGCTCCCTAATTGTAGAACCAAGTTCCTTGGACTCCTCTGGATTATGGCATCTGCTGAGTGCTAGGTGTAAAATCACCAGACATAAATAGGAAGCACAAGGTAGGTTGTATAATTTGTCCAAATACATCCCCTAAAAAAATTTTTGGCTGGATGACTCAAGAGTTTTATTTACATCTATGTTGTCCCTTTCTGAGAATGGGTTGGGGGACTGGAGTTCATTTGTAATTGTGCCACAGTTTTCTTGCAAAACCTGGACTCTTTATACTGGTTCTGAAGCAGAAATGGACTAAAAAGTGAATGCTGATCAGCAGCAAAACTTGGCAGAGTCTACTAAAACATGGAACCCCAATACAAAGACATCAGCTTGCAGTCATCAGTTGGTATTTTCCTGCTGGAAGCACTTACTAGCCATGAAAACACCCCACTCCCATATTCTTGCAAAGAGCTGGGAAGCTGCTTTCATTAAATGCCATAAAAATGTGAAAATAATGATTATTTGCTACAGCTACTCAATTTTAATGTCTTTAGATGGTGATATTTTAGCTCTTATAGTTATTTAAAAAATAGTCATTTATTTTAGTTGATCTCCAATATAAATGCCTAGCAAATCATCTGCTAGTCAGAAAATATGTGATTTCCTTGGTAATGCCATTTATTATGGCTAAAACCAAGGAATATCATATACATTTCATTAAAACAAACATATAATAGGAGTTGCTCCAATATTTAAATGGACAGAAAGTAATCTGAAAATATAATGTAAATAACTCTAAAATTTCAAAAAAAAATTCATAGAACTTGTAGTTGAAGAGGTGTATCTTTTGCCTTGATCATTAATGGTATAAGGTTGAAGAAAGGTAGTGATACCTTTTCATACTGAAGTATCACTTTATAGTATAGGATTCTTTTCTATACCATCCCAACAATCCTTTGAAAAGGTTAAGGGAGACATAAAAAATAAAATCAGAGATGAAGGTGCTTTGCCGTGGGTAGTGGGAGAGCGAGGCCCATTTTTTTTCTGATCTCAGAGTCATTCGTTTTCTACCCACGCTGTCTTTCCTGCCAGGCGTACATACAGTGAGCACTCCACAAATGTCAACTTTTATTATTACTATTACTATTATCACCATTATGTCAAACACAAATAATTAAAACCTCTGTATATAGTAAATACAATAAGTAACCCCAAACAGTCTCACAGTGCAGCCATTATTTATGGCTCCAACTGCAGAGAACACAACCCTGAGGGCTGAGGCTAGGGAAACCCACAGAGGGGCCCCAAATGGGGACAGAGAGAATAGTGGGGAGGGAATGCCAGAGAGACAGCGGTGGGTCTGAAGCTTTCTCTGGCAAACAGAGATTATTTGTTAAACAAAGCAAAGAGCAATGTCATCGTTCTTGGCTCAGGAAGAAAGAGAATGGTTAGGTTCCACCTACTGTTTACCTAAGATGAAACTTCAAAAGAACCAATCCCTGCCTTATGTAGAGCTGAGAGCACAGCAAATCCAAGAACCAAGAATGGACACATCTCTGGCATGCTTATTTGTGGGAGAGTTTGGGAAAGGAGGGGAGAGGGGAAGAAGGGCTGGGAAGCAGACCATAGGATATAGTGCTCATCACACATACCCCACCCCTGGAAGCATCCACTTTCACCGAGAAGTTTCTAGCTTTGAGGATAACAATAAAACAATTTATGTTTCACGACTCAGTTTTTCTAGTGCTAGAGATTTAACTTACGGGAAACTTCACAAAGCATTTCACCAAAACTTCTAAGCTAAGTAAACTCCCATAATAGGGGAATGATGAAGTGGACTGTGATACAATCCCAATGGAAGATTAGGCAATCATTAAAAAGTGAGTAACAAAAACAACAACATGCATTAAAAACATGCCAGTAAGCACTTCAAGGCATGATCACAGTGGTGATCTCCAGATGAAGGGCTTAGGGGTGATTTTGTTTCCTTCTTTCTCTTTTTAAAAGTCATAGTTCAATTTTCCTAAAAACATTTATTCCTTTTATAATGAAAAATTAAATTTATTTGTTAAATGGTTATAATGATAACTATTGCGGTAAATATGTATGCTAGATATAGGTATGTGATTATTAAAACATGTTTAAAAAATTACCCCAAGGCTAACAAATGGGGGGTGGGGGGTGGGGGTTATGGTGAGATTATATGCTACTTACTTGGCAAAAGACTTATATGAGTGAAGTTTCTGGTTAATTACATACTGAACATATAGCTGAATTGTTTAAATCATTTCCTACCCATTTGAATCAGTTTGTTAATAAATAACCCTCCAGTTTGGCATGTAATCTCCTTATTGGCATCTTTCTAATTTACTAGTGTGGATCCTCAGACACCAATAATTTTGATTGCTAAGAGAGCCTCAAAAGTTAATTTCCAAGCCTGATTAGGATTATGGTTTTAACAAATGAATTTTACTTTTCAACAAGAGATCTGTGCAGATTTACAAACTGACTCATATACACTCACCACATCTTTGTCGAGGGATAAAGAAAGCACTCTCGATACTATTCCAAGTAGACATCTAGGGGAAGTCAATGAAGGCTTACACTTTTGAAAAACATGAGTTGTCTAATGTTTAATTTATGCATAAAAGATGGCAGCATGAAACCTTGCTTAATCAGGACTCAAACAGAAGGTATGGGGCCAACTTTTCTTTTTTCTTTTTTGAGACAGAGTCTCACTCTGTTGCCCAGGCTGGAGTTGCAATGGCACGATTTCAGCTCACCACAACCTTTTCCTCCAGGGTTCAAGTGATTTTCCTGCCTCAGCCTCCAGAGTAGCTAGGATTACAGATATGAGCCACCATGCCTAGCTAATTTCTTTGTGTGTGTGTGTGTGTATTTTTAGTAGAGACAGGGTTTCACCATGTTGGTCAGACTAGTCTGGAACTCCTGACGTCAGGTGATCCGCCTGCCTCAGCCTCCCAAAGTGCTGGGATTATAGGCATGAGCCACCGTGCCTGGCTGAACTGCCAATTTTTCTAAGGATTCACCAGAAACCCCTTTCTTCTTCTATCTTTTAAGAAAATCTTTGTAAAGGGGGATTGGTCACAGGAAATAAAACTATAGAAACAGAGTTCATAATGGTGAAAAATTGGCTTGCCTTCCTGGATCTTCTTTTGACCCCAAACTGGGGAACCTGTATTCTCCTCCTCCTCTATTTTATTTCTTGAAAGAGAGAATGGTATCTTGGAAAGTATATGGGCTTTGGAATTAATCAGAGTTCAAATTCTGGTTCTGCTACTCACTACCTTTGGATATATTAATTGACCATTCTGAAACTGGTATTATGTGTTTAAAATAAAGATGATAACATTACCTGGCAGCTTAATGAGAATTTTAAAAAGCAAAAGCACCCAACAATTTTCGTCTTCATTAATAGATACTCAGTATGTACTCCTTATACTCTGCCTCCTCAACTTGGTATAGATACACATTTCTCTGAAAGATGGAGCACAATACATTTTATGTGTCATTTTATCCTTTCATATTTGTTTTACCCTAAATTTTTCTATTTTTGTCAGTTTTTTTTTTTTTTGAGAGCACACTTCAAAAAGAAGGAAAGTCTTATCATCTTTTGAGATGAGACTAGAGAGAACTTCTTGAACCACTATGTGCTGTTGTCTTGAAATAAACTTAAATGAAGTTATGTCCTGGTCTGTTTCAGAGGTTACTGGGAATGACAACAAAGACATTTACAAAAAATGCTCTAAATCGCTGGTCTTAGGTAAATAGACAGGCATATTCAGTAATTCATTTTTGGCATTAAATCCTGTTCTAGGTGCTGAGGTGTAACAGTGGGAAAAGCAGAAAAAAAACTCTGCCCTTATGGAGCTTTATGTTCTCAAAGGAGGAGACAAACAGTAACTACAGTCAATATGTAAAATATTTACATGTTTACAGTCTTCAGATGGTGGTCAGCAAAAAAATATTTACAATGTTCAGATGGTGGTAAGCACCATGGAGAAAGACGAAGCAGGAAAGAGGTACTGGCTATACCATTGTGCATGGAGGTGCTATTTTAAACAATGCAGCCAGGAAGTCATCAAAAAATAAACAGGTAACATTTAAGCATGAACCTAAAATCAGTGAGGGAGGAAAATGTGAGAGAACAGCCAATGCAAGGGTCCTGGAGGAAGAGAATGCACAATGTGAGGGAAGACCAACAAGGAGGCCGCGTGACTGTGGCAGAGTGACAGCAGGTAGGGGGGTATGAAGACACCAGGCGGAGAGTTACCAGGAACAGACCATGGAAGGCCACGCTGGCCATTACCTGAACTTTGTTTGGTTTTCCACTCTGAGTGGTATAAGAAGCTATGGGAAGTAATTAGACAGGAGAGAGATATCATTTGACTCGTGTTTTACAAGATGCATTCTGACAGCTGTTTTAAGAATAAACTGTAGTGGGACGGGACAGGAACTCTCTGGCGGCAACAATAGTATTTGGGGGTGAGATATGGTAGTTGTAAAGGTTGGAGAAGAAGTCGGGAGGAGATACTGATGTAACTTCTTACATGTTTCACCGATTTCCTCTTCTAGGAGGGCCAACAATGCCCCAGTTGACCAAGGATATGGAAATTAAACCCACTGGCATTTACAGGAAACCAGAAATACTCAAGAAAGTATGAGCAGCACAATTATATTCTACAGGGAGCTCAAGATGATCCCCCACTTTGGTCTGGAGGAGATCTTGGAGAGGTTCAAACTGGACCTTCCATGGGATTCTCACCCCAAAGACCATCTTTTGGGATCTCATTCTTGCGTCCTCTTGGCATGTCTCTTGTGCAATTCTTTGGACCTTTTTTCTTTCAGTCATCTCCCTCTTTATGAGATTATTTCTTCCCCCACTCCCCTTCCCAGGTAGTGGGGGCTGCCTAACTCAGAGGAGACTCCCTGATGGAGAGAGCCAGAGTAGCAGCTTAATCTGGCTCTGTCCACGCTTTTAGGGAAAATAACTAATTTCTTTGTGTTTCTTTTCCTATACCATCAAATTGGTAACATATTCTGGATCAAAAAGACCTTGTGGGCCAGGCATGGTGGCTCACACCTGTAATCCCAGCACTTTGGGAGGCCAAGGCAGGTGGATCACCTGAGATCAGGGGTTCGAGATCAGCCTGGCCAACATAGTGAGACCCCATCTCTACTAAAAATACAAAAATTAGCCAGGCATGGTGGCAGGCATCTGTAATCGCAGCTACTTAGGAGGCTAAGGCATGAGAATCTCTTGAACCAGGGAGGCGTAGGTTGAGGGGAGCCGAGATCGTGCCACTGCACTCCAGCCTGGCGACAGAGTAAGACTCCATCAAAAACAACAACAACAACAACAAACCTTGTGGACTGTTTCACTACAGGCTGCCAATGAGCAATAATCACAACTCATATGGTATCCATGGGCCACAGCCTCTGTCTAGATGTTCCCAGTATAAGATCTAACATCATAATGAAAGCTTAAAATGCAAGCTTTGTGTTGCAATTTCTTAAGTATGCCCGGATATGAACTGTTTAGCAGCTAAAAACAGTGTCAGCTTTCCATTTGAAATTCTGATACTAAATAAATAAAGTCATCAGACCTGTATAAAATGTTCAGTGAAAACTGCTTGTATAAACAATGGAAACAACCTAAATATTCACCAACAGAAAATGGATAGAGTATAATCACTCAATGGAATGTAGAGAAGAGAAAATGAAAGAGCAAGAACTGTAGAGATAGATAGATAGATAGATAGATAGATAGATAGATAGATAGATAGATTAGATAGATGATAGATAAGATAGATATCCATATATATATGTCTTGCTACAGTTCTTGCTCCTTCATACACACACACACACATACACAATTCTTGCTCTTCCATTTTCTGTCTCTCTCTCTCTGTCTCTCTATATAGATATGTGTGTGTTTATACCTGTCTATATCTATCTAAACATAGAGTTCTGTATATCTATAGATATAGATAGATAGGTGAAAACACACATAGTAGATATAGATATTTACTATCTATATCTATAGACATAGATATTTACTATCTATATCTATAGACATAGATATTTACTATCTATATCTATAGACATAGATATGGATAGTTACATGCAAATCAGTATAATCTCAAAAACAGTGTTTACCACCCTCTCCCCAAAACACAAAATTGCAGAAGGAGAGGTACAATGTGATTCCAATATTACGAAGCTTGCAAAACTTTGCACAGTGGCAGTATTGTAACCAGTGAGGTTTATCTGAGGCTCAATTATTGCTAATTGAGAAGCTTGTAAATCTATGCCATGTATCACTAATGGATATCCATATATAACAAAAGTTTTTAAAGATGTGTGGGAATAATCCATACTAAATTCTAATTAATAATTGCCCCTGAGGAAAGAATGTATGGGGAGGGGGTTACCTAGGACTTTCAGTTATCTCTGCAGCATTTTATTTCTTAAGTAGGAATTGAGTTCCATGGCTGTTCTTTATATCATTATCTATGTTTTATGGTTTGAATAAAATAAAAATGTCATCTGTGCTATAAGAACATTTTTTTTTCTCCAGTGAAACTCAAACTTCTTATTTTGATTAAAGAAAAAAATGTTCTTGGTAAACATTTTACTGCTCTTGGCTGCTCTATACCCAACACCAGAGGGTAAAAGCCATCCTCGTGATTCACTTTTGCTCCAGTCCCGCTCACCAGGCCCAGGGGTCACAGATAGGTCTTTAAAATCCAAATATGAGAGTAACAAACATCATGTACCTGCCTAGATGTCCTCTCTGTCCCCAGAATGCTGCAGTTCCCAAGTGGGAAAGCTTTTGAGGATTCTGTGACCTGACCACGTTTGGTTCTCTCTTCCCCTAAATCAGTTGTTCCTTCATTCTGGAATTTACTTCTTCCTTTTTCTGCCTTCTCCTTATCAACTCCTTCAGGTTTCAGCTTGACCTCTCCAAGAAACCTCCCCTGGCCTCCTTGGCATCATATCTGGATTAAGAATGCTCATAACAACTTGAGTTCCTCATAGCACTTGTTACATCTCAATTGTAACTGCCCGTTTATGTAATTGTCCATTAGTTCTTTCAGGACAGAGGGTGACTATTTGGCTCACTCTATTGTCCCCAACATTTATATAGGCTCTGACAAAGTAGATAATCAGAAAATATTAATTAAATGCATAAATGAGAGATCACTGAATATCTGCTGAGGTCACTGATCACTGAATATCTGATGAGGTTAAGATCACTGAATATCTGATGCAATCATTGAATATCTGATGAGGGGGAGGAGTGGATCCCCTAGGTGGAAGAAGGATACAAAAACAGTGGGTATGACTAATAGATAATGTGCCTTTCCCATTTGCTTCCAAAAAGCCTGTCTACTGCAAAAATGGAGAGTAAATTCTGAAGCAGTTTTTTGCTCTAAGTATGTAGCTCCTGGAAGCTTGTCTAGTCTGAGCCTCTTTGTCTTCATCAATTGAATGACGTTGCCTTTGAGCATACTCATGTATGTCAGAGATGGCCTTGGAGCTCAGAGCTTTGTGTATCTGCTTGTTTGCTTGTTCCTTTCCCTAGAGAATACATGGTAAGGTGAACAGTGTACTTCGCCCAGGAGCCTGCTTCTCATTTTGTAGCCCATTACTAAGCCACTTACAGGAAAGACTCTCAGGAGACTATTTTCCTAAAAGGCATGGACATGAGTTAGTAGAGGCTAAAAATATAGAGCACTACAGAAAATGTTTAAATCAATGCATAAATAGTTGAAAGTTAGAACAATCTACTGAGGTCAGTGGGATGCTTTTAGGTTAGCAGACAGGGGTTTTGGTATATTCCTAATCACTTGGCCCCAATTCACTAGAACTTCTACTCCTTATCTTAATTTGTAGAATGAGGAAACCTAGCCATTAAGAAGTTAAATAACTTTCTCGAGGTCATCAAGCTCACAGGTTGTGCAACTGGGTTCCAAATTCAAACAGTTTGACTCTAGATGGTATACTCTTAATCCCAATGCTATTCCATCCCTCAGAACCCCAAACCTAGGTCATCGCTGATAGTTTGGAGTTCATAACTCTAAAACAGCATAAGTTTAGTGGAACACTTGTGCCTGGAAGGTATTAACAGATCTTCCCTAAACAAGGTCCCATACATATAGGAAATGCTGAGTGAGATTACATTGAATAGGTGTCCTCTCTGCAGAACTTCTCAGAGTCTTTCATAAATTCATGTGCACTATGGCTCTCTAAAACCTAGATGTGGAATTTTTCAGATATAATGACCCTTGGAATTCTATTCTGATAAAATGTCTACTATCATACAGATTTTGGTGGAATATTATTTGGAAACACTGCTCTAAAGTATAGTCCACATTGTTTCATTTGTTTTGCCACTTATTTTCTTTAATTTCATTTTATAGCATCCAGAAATGTAAACTGCACAACTTAAAGGTCTTGTCCATATTTTCATCTATGGCTTGTTTCTCCACCTCATTCACAGAGATGTTGGGAGAGATATAAATACACGAGCACACTATGTGCACCACAGTCTCCCTGTTCTGCCACGCTACTTTTCTTCTGGTGAGTGGCTCGACCCTGGCTATTACTGGTCATTGCCATTTTTCTGCACGAACAATACAAGTCATTCATTCTAGAGTTTCATTTAAAAAAAAAAAAAAACTTAAAAATCAAGACTTTCTACTCTTCCTAGTCTTCCAACATCTTTCCTATCTTCAGGCTTTCTCAAAAATTACTGATGGGGTTCATAGATCACATGTGGAAGGGGTAAAGGAATAAAAGTTGTGTGAGCATCTTCTGTGGCCTCATAGTCACACCAAGCATAGTGTAACCCATAAGTTAATCACTGGCAGATCTGGGATTTAGATGTTCAGTATCAAGCCTATATACCTTCTACTCTATATCACAACATCAGGCTACTATAATGTTTGGAACCAAAAATATGAATTCATCTATGGGCAAATAGTGATCTCTTGACTCCTCATAATACCTTGGCCCCAGATAGCTCCCTGATACACCCCTTTGTAAGTAACAGATAGGTGATGGAGTGAAATCACTAGTCCAAGGACAGAGTCCCAAGACCTACCAGCCATGCTTTTCTTGGCTCTCAACATTTTGTTTCAACATTCCCAGTTTAAAGATCATTCTCTTTACAATGAGACATGCAAAATAACTGCTGTGTAATTCTGCTTTCTCATAGCAATTGGTGTTTCTCTGATTAAAAAAATACAAGCCCCAATATAAGCAATTGGTTTTTCTCTGATTAAAAAAGTATAAAAAAACATAGAATAATAGACCTGGGTCAATTTCTGAAGTCTTACCACCTTGTCTACCTTAGGCAAGCTACTGAATCTCTGAGCTTTATTTTCCTCCTCTCTAAAATGGGTATGGCATCGCTGACTCCCCCTAGCACTATGATGAGTATTAAATATGACTTAATTCATGTGAAGTGGTAACATAGTCTCTTGTACACAGCAAGAACCCCTTCCCAGGCAATAGCTTAGAATAATGGTACTTACTCCTGACTGGGCATCTGAGTCACAGTGGAGTTTAAAAAAAACTTCAAGGACAAACAAAAATCCAAAACACATTTTAAAAAATGAGAGAAAATGTTGATTATATCAGAATTTTAAATTTCAGTATGACAAATTATACCATCAACCCAAGTAAAACGAGAAAGACTGGGAGATAATCTTTGTAGCACACATAACAGTATTCAGATTATATAAAATGTCAAGAAATCAGTAAGAAAAAGGCACATTTGCAACAAAAAATACAATGTGTAGACAAATCACAATTTACAAAAAGAAAAATTAAAAATGTCACAAAATATGACCTCTGTCTCACTAATAATCAGGAAAATGAAAATTAAATCAATAAATTACCGCATTTCACTCACTATATTGTCCAAGATTAAAGGCAATAATTCTTAAATGTATAGAGAAATGAGTATTCTCATGTTGAACCAGCGGGAGTATAAATTCCTACAGGACATTTGGAGAAAAACTTTATAGTTTTGATTAAAACTAAAAATGTTCATATCCTAGGACCAGATTCCACTTCTAGTATCTACCCTAAAAAATTGTTTGCATATTATGTACCAAAAAATTTGAACAAAATACTGCAGATTTGTCTGTGACTACAGAAAATAGAAAACAATATGGATGCCAAAAATAGAGGGATGATAAATAAAATATGATACACATATATTAAGAACCATACTTTAGAAGTTAAAAGTTATGAACCTGATCTATCTGTATCAACATGTGTACATTTTTTAAATGTTGAACTCAAAAAATAAATACATATAGTAATTTTTACTTAACAGTTAATAAATATTCTGAGGGTTTTACATGCATTAAGTCATTTAATCTTCAGAACTACCCTATGAGGCAGACATGACGATTATTTCCATTTTACAGATGAGGAACTGAAGCACGGAGAAGTCAAGTGACTCTCTCTAAGCCTCAGGCCTGCATCCATGGGGTCCATCCTCTCGGCTGCTCCATTGTGCTTACTGAAAGAGTTTGCAGACCAACGTGTACAGCATGACACTTGTCAGTATCAACATACTTTTCCAAAGGAATGGAAGGAAATATGCTAAACTCATAATTATGTTGTCTTGGCTAGAAAGTCTGTAGAATGATCAGGATAGAGGGAAGATCAGAAAAGACTGTAGCTTTATCTTCTAATTTTTTTCTCAAGAAACAATATGTTAATTTGTAATTTTTGAAACTGTAATCATACAGGAAAAAATGAAAGTGATATGTCAAAATGTTAACAGTGTTTGATAATAGATGGAAGGAATATTAGTAGTTAATTGTCTTGCATTTAAACGTATTTTTCCCATCAGGAATATTTGAGAAACTATGAAGATGAGGAAGATTTGGAAGACTAGGGAGAGTGGAAAGCCTGATTTTTAAGTGTTTTTTTTTTTTTTTTAATGAAAGAAAAAATACCCAAAGACAGACACTGTTGCCGCCTCCCCCCAAGAATGGGAGACCGGAGTCAGGATATTTGCATTTTTTGAAAAATTCCAGAGTGATTCAGATGTTCAGAGATAGCTGTATTTGGCAGAGATGTGAGGTGTAATAGAGGGATCATAGGCTTTGGAATCTGATATTCAGGGTTCAATGCCATTTCCACTGCACATTAGCTGTGTGATCTTGAACAAATTACTCAACTGCTCCGAACTTCAGGTCCCTCAAACATAAAGTCAGAGTACTACCTTCACTTAGTTTGATAAGGATTAAATGAAGAGTCATATGTGCCTGGCTCATCACATAATGTGGTTCCACATATACAAGAATTTGGTTCTCTCTCTTAACTCGGCATCTTTTTTTTTTTTTTTTTTGAGACAGTCTTACTCTGTCGCCCAGGCTAGAGTGCAGTGGTGTGATCTCAGCTCACTGAAACCTTTGCCTTTGGGTTCAAGAGATTCTCATGCCTCAGCCACCCGAGTAGCTGGGATTACAGGCATGTGCCACCATGCCCAGATAATTTTTGTAATTTTAGTAGTGACAGGGATTCACCATGTTGGCCAGGCTAGTCTTGAACTCCTGGCCTCAAGTGATCTGCCAGCCTCGGCTTCCCAAAGTGCTGGGAGTACGGGTGTGAGCCACCATGCCTGGCCTTAACTCAGCACTTTGAATGATTGTAACATTTTGGCAGGCTGTTAATAAGAAGAGAAGTATGCTGGCCTGTACAATTTCTACAGCAACTTCTGAAATATGTTTGGAAAAAAAAATCAATACTCACTAACAACCCTTCTTCAGTCACCCAATACAGTGACCTCTGTTTTCTCTTCTGTAAAATTAGTGTAATAACATCATTTACTGACCTGTGCAATTGAGATTCTGGATAATGCTTCAGAGAGTTCACCCAGAGTTCACACACGTGCATGCACCGCCCCCTCTCCCACACCCCGCAAACAAACACACATGTCTTGAGTGCATTTCATCCAGTTCTGGTAATTTAGTTACTTGTGGTTTATTTATTAGGTTGAAAACATTCTGCTTATTTACTATTATTTAATCTATTAACTCTGTCTTAGGCCTAAGGGGCAATTTCTCAAGGAGAAAATGCTGATTATCTAATACAAAAGCTAAAAAGTTACAAAGGTGCATTTTACAGATATATTCTTTCTCATGAACAGTTTGTCATTCCAAAAATGTTCTCTTTTCTCTACCCTCATTGCTTGCTCTCACTCAGACCATATTCTCCTCCCCTAGGTTTAATTTTTTAAGACAATTTTTAAAGAATAACTTTGATTTATGAAAAAATAGAAACAATAGCACAGAGAGGTCCCACATAACCTGGTCCCAGTCTCCCCCATCATGAACATCTTACATTAGGGGGGAACATAGGTTACAATTCATGAATCAATATTGATGCACATCATAAACTAAAGATCATACTTTATTCAAATTTCTTTAGTTTATATCTCATGTCTTTTGTCTGTTCTAGGATCCCATTCAAGATACCATGTTACATCTAGTCTTCACAACTCTTTAGGCTCCTCTTGGCTGTGACAATTGCTCAGACAGTACTTGTGTCTGATGACCTGAGAGTTTTGAGAAGTACTGGTCATGTATTTTGCATAATGTTCCTCAATTAGGATTCATCTGATTTTTTCTCTCATGGTTAGACTGAGGTTATAGGTTTGGGGGAGGAAGACCACAGGGGTCATGTGCCATTTTCATCCTACCAAGGATACATTCTATCAACATGACATCGATCATGATGTCAATTTTTAGTTGTTTCTTTTTTCTTTTTTACTGTTAAGGAAAGGTTGTTTTAATATTCAGTTTCTTTTTTGATAATGTTGATTTTGGTCACATGGCTGAGGTGTCTTTGTCAAATTTCACCACTGTAAAGAGACTCTTTCCCCCTTCCATAGGGTACTTTTTGGAAAAAAAGTCACTATACAAAACCCACTACTTAAATTATTTGAAATTCTAGATAAGAAATCTGCCTTTTCTCTATTTATTCATATATTCAATCACAAGATTTAATTATATTTAAAAACCCAGGGTAAAAATTAATTGGCTTTGGCCAGGCCTGGTAGCCCACACTTGTAATCCTAGCACTTTGGGAGGCCAAGGCAGGTCCATCACTTGAGCCCAGGAGTTCCAGATCAGCTTGGGCAACATGACGAAACCCTATCTATATTAAAAACATGAAAATTAGCTGGGCATCGTGGCATGTGCCTGTAGTCCCAGCTACTCAGGAGGCTAAGGCATGAGAATCACTCGAACCTGGCAGGCGGAGGTTGCAGTGAGCTGAGATCACGTCATCACATTCCAGCCTGAGTGACAGAGTAAGACCGTCTCAAAAAAAAAATTAATTGGCTCAAAAAGTGAAAAGAGACTTTTAAAACTTTTTTTTTATTTAAAAAGAACTTATTAAGTTAAAAACTTCTTTAAATTGAATTTCATTCTTAATTGAACACAAGGTATATAAAACTCAGGTTCTGCCGAGGATGTAAAGATGACTAAGGCAAGGTTCTCTTCTTGAAGAAACCATCCTCACGGCTACACATAAATGTAAACACTGAGCAAGCAAAGAAGTGCTGCAGTTAAAAGTAAGTGCTTTGGGAACACTGAGAAGATGGTAATTAATTCAAGGAAAGCTTGATAAAAGAGATCTAAAGCCAGGGCCAGCTCCTGGGATGTGCAACCTGTGTCATCCCACAGGAATCACACTTGTGGTTTCATGTTCTTTGTGACTTTCTTGAAATTCTTAATAATGACCTTGGAATTTGTGTTTGATAAGCAAAGTCCATTATATTATCAGCACTATATTGTGAATGGAAAAACTGAAACTCAGAGAGACTGAATGACTTAGCTAAGGTCACACAGTTGGTTAATGTTAGAACCTGAGCTGAAAATCAAATCTTCCTTTTCCAGATCCTGCATTCTTTTCATTGCATCTAACTAGAAAATAACATGGAAGTTTGCTACGCCATTATCCAAGCAAACATGAATGAAGCACTGACCTCAAATAACCGCAATACTTTGGCCAATGCACCAACTTCTTCTTTGAGTGAGAAGATCAGTGATATGGCACCATTTTGAGTGAAGTTGTCTTCAATATAGCTTGTTTCCTACAGGAAAAGATGCATTTGGTTAAAACATTTTCCACAGTTCAGCAATTCATTCCTATTAAACCTCCGTGAACAAAGCAAGCATGAACACTTTCTTCTAGTTAAGTCTTGCAATACAAAGAGCTATATATATTCTATACAGAAATATGTAGTGTGGTGGAAAATAAGTAAGTCCAGGGCAATTAAATGTTCAATGATGCTACTGGGTCAGTTATCAACTTAGGGAAGCTTCAATTATTCATTGATGTTACCATTCAATCCTATAAATTCAATACCTTTTAATGAGCACCTACCAAGTTCCAGGCACTATTCAGGCTCCGAGAAATTTAAAGATGAATAAGACAATGCTCTATCTTTTAGGAGCTCACAATTTAACTTAATAGACATTTACATAACAAATCAAAAGATCCTTAGAGGTGATATAATACAGTTTATAAAATGTCCCAGAAAGATATTGAGAAATACAGTATGGAAAGTACTAAAAATAGAACATGCACAGGCTTTTGAGTCCTAAGACCTGGGTTGGAATCCTCTCTCTTTCATTTTCCAAGTGGACTACTTTGGGCAAATCACTCAGCTTTCTTAGTTTTCTTATCTGTAAAAGTATGCTAAAAACAAGCTCTATCAAAACAGTATTCAGATAATGAAAAAAGGAAAAGATCAGTTTAAATAGAATATTGAGAAATATATAAAAATGATGGAAATATTATAAATACACACAAATGACCTCTTGACTTTTGGCAAAGATCTCAGCAAGTATTAACTTGTTCCCATATGCTGATATCTGAAATAGCCAATTGTTGAAAAAGAGTCACAAAATACATGAAAGTACACAAATAACCTATCAGAAGATAAATTTAGTCTTAAACTAAATCTCAAAGAATGTCCAGGATCTAGCACTTACTACACGCATGTGACAGAAAATGAAGGTGAGGTTAGGATTGACATTCAAGAGTTTGCTAAAACATTAGCCTAAGTTTGAAAATAATATATAAAATTCTATGTGTGTCCACAATAAACAGCAGGTACCTAAAACTGGGAAGAAAAAAGTTTGCAGAACAATTACTCTCTTGTAAGCAAGTTAATGAAATTAATGGAATGGACGTTACATCATCTCAATGAGAGAAGGCTGTGTTAGGAGTCTCTTAGTGACTCAGAATAACAAGCCTTGCATGAATACTGATGACCCTTAGCAAAAAATTCTTTCAATTCAGAAAATTCAGATTTTTCCCAAAATATCCCATGAAACTGAGGTGTGAAGGCAAAACCAAATTTACCAGCAAGAGTGATTATAATGAGCTTCAAATGAAATGGAAGGCTAAACTATTAAATATCCCTATTTTGATCGTGATGTTATCTTTCTAAAAAACTGTTAATGTACCATTTATTTAGAGCCTATAATTTCCAGATATTATTATAAGCACTTGATTTGTATTATCTCGTGTAATTTTGGCAACGACGTAAGAGGTAGGTTTTATTATGCACCAAGTGCCCCCTTTTATTGATGACAAAATTGAGGCTTAGAGAGGTTAAGTAACTTGCCTATAGTTACACAGCAGTGGAGCCAGAATCTGAACCCAGGTTATCTGATCTCTGCATACTGTCCATGAATCACCATCTCTTGCAGCCTATATTCTCCTTCCCCCTTTTAAACCCTGCCAGAGAGGTATAGAAGAGTCTCTGACTTCAGTGTTCTTCCTACCAAAGAACACTGAGCCTTGTTCTTTCCAGTTTCATAGAAATGACAAAAGATTTTCCTGTTACTAGTTCACTTGGCAACGCTCTTTTCTCCTGTTGGCTTCTGAGAAAAGTAAGATATTTCTGATACACATCAACGGATGCCACCTTTGTCTAGGGCAATTCAGACTTGAATGTACCTGGGCTTGAAATTCAGTCACCCTACCCCACTCCAGCGTGTGTTCAGCCAAACGCCAAGTCTGATCTCATCTTCTCCAGAAATGTCTCTGGGTGCCAGGTCCTTTTTTGTTCCCATTGCCATCACCTGAACCCATTTCTTAGTGGCCTGCATTGATACAGCCTAAGATAATTTTTCTTGTTTCCTTCTTCTACTTATAATCCCTCAAAGGCTCCCTCCCCATGATCATCAGGATAAAGTGCTTCTTGCTGATATTTGGCAGTCTCTGCAGCATCTCACCTCTGGAGGCCCATCTACAGGAACCCCCTTTCCAGCCAAGCTGCTCTCTTTCTCGCCTTTTTAATTCCTCATTAGAGTAAATCACCAAATTTCTCTTTCCAAGATCTCACCCTTAAAGGCTCTCTTGGGTCTCAGTTCTCTTAGGAAACGTTTGTGCCCCTCATCCTGAGTGCACAATCACTTCTTTATGCTTTCTACTTGGCATTTAATGCCATGTGGAAATAATAACTAACTCACACAGATTGATTTGTCCTTAGTGCTCACCTAAACTCCCTCACATTAGAGGTAAGCAAAACCCAGAGGCAAAGGGAGAAAATAACTCACCTGAGGTCACATAGGTAGTGGAGGCTGGTCAAGAACTCAAGTTCCTTATTATCAGTTGTTCTGTATTATTCCCCTTGCTATGAACATAATGTGGGAATTCAGTTCTGTTTCTTGCAAAGTAAAAGATTTACTCTGGTCCCGTCAGCAGTTGGTCAATACCGCTCCTAACAGCCTACATTTCGCCATGCTGATTCCCCTTCACTTGCTCCATTCTCTCCATACACTTTCTAAATCGGCGTTTCTCAATGAGTGTTCCTTGGATCTCAACTCCAGAATTTCCTGGTGCTTCCTTCTTATAATGTAGTTCCCTGGGCTTTACCTAAACCTATTAAATCAGGTTGTCTGAGAATCTGCCATTTCAAAACCATCTCTGGTGATTCTTAACCACAGAAAATGTTGGAACCATGGATAAATATACAGCCTAATTTTTTTTTTGAATTATAATTTTTCCCTAAATGTTTCTGCAAACTCACATTTACTCTATAACAAGACATTACTTTTGGTCGATATTACTACTATTTGTGGATTCTCAATCTACGAAGTGCTTTATAAAGAACTTTAAAGCCCTGTATTTTCCCGACCAAATCCCTGCCCCTAACCTCTTCCCACAGCTGTGGGGACGCTATTACCAGCAGCACCAAACTACATGGAGGATGAAGCCAGGATCTCCTCTGGGATCACTCTGACTCTCACGCTGTTCCTCTGCAAGGTAAGTTCTGTCTCCTAAGGGCCATGCACCATTTTCAAAAGAAGTTTTTTTTTAAGGATTAAAAAAAAATCAGTCCAAAGTTCTGCAATCTTTCTAGTTATATTCACTTTAACGGTTTAACAGCAGCCTCCTGTTCTCCCCTGACAACTTTTCTCCCTAATCCTGCAGATGACAAGGCCTGCAGACTCACATTACCTCCCAGGCCTGGGCTTTACGACTGAATCTCAGAGTCCAGGAGTAGACTTCCTGCCTTGATCAATAGATAGGTCACATTAAAGAATGTGTTCTGCAATTGTTCACCTCAAGAAAATGACAGCAAATGCTGGAGAATGGAATATACCTTGGCCATTATTTCCAAGTCACATTTAGGGTTTTTTCATATTCCACGCCCAGGGCTGACTCTTGGTCATTTTCCTCTCTGCTTAGTTCCTGCCACCCCAGGTCTGAGTAAGTTTCTGCCTAAATTCTCTTCATGCCTCATCGTCTTCCCAAATTGAAAGGAGGATAGTTATAATTCTGCCATTTTGATACCTAGCTGAGAGCACTTTATAAATATTACAGAAGAGAACTAAAGGACCCCATCCCCAACCCCAGATCATTAGGGACCAGCCCCTTCAGTGTACAGAAGTGTAAACAGACAACAGAGAGGGACAGTAACTTGTCCAAAGACACACAGCTAATTGGTGGCAGTTCTGGAAGCCAGATCCCCAGCCCCTTAAAGCAACGCTCACTCATTCCTGTGAAAGCCACCCAGGACAGATATTCTCCCACTTAGAAACCACTGTTGAGGACATTTGTCTGTTGACTTCCTGGATATTCTCGTGAGCTTCCAATGAATTCAGACTTCTTACTGAGCTTATGAAACTAGGAAGCACCAGCAGACTTCCGACCTCTTTCTCTGGAGGCCCAAACTCCCCTACCTGAGCAGCTCAGGGTGCTGTGGCTCACCTGTCCAAAGTCAGAGAGTTTCCTGCCCAAGCCTCGGTTTTCCAGGGCTGCAGTGGACATGCTGGCTCCCCGGGAGTGAGGACTCTGGCTTTTTAGGGCCTCAGGCAGGTTTGCGAACAGCACGTGGGGCTGAGGGTTTTAACCTGGCATTAGGGTGGAGAGGAGGGCTCCAAAGGGTGTCTCTTACGCTGAGCATCGGCACAGTAACGCCCCTGGTGGGCGTCGTCCTGACGCAGGAGGCCAGGGCAGCCTGCCTGCTCCTCCAGGTCACCTACTCCGGACGGGCCGCAGGGGAGGGGCCGAGGGCGGGTGTAGCAGGCGCGGGGGGCGCCGCTCGGCTGCCCGCCCTGGGTGATGGGAGGAAGCCAAGGGCAGGTTTCGGCACTTCCGGGACTCTCGGAATCCTGGAGAGCGGGTTCTCCGCGATGGGAATAAGCCTGCGACCCTCTGGTATAACAATTATATGAATAATCCGCCCCACCTGCCCCCCGAAACAGTCAGGTTTCTCATTGAGACTTCGTTGTTGTTGTTTTCCTCTCTGTTAACCTCTAAGCACACTGCGTTGCTGCGCGCTGACTTCAGGAAACCGCAGCTAGAGGGCGCTTGAACGCTGACCCCAGCAGGGGGAGAGCAAATGTAGGAGCGACCTGCGTTTACACCCGGCCGGTGCTCTCCAGCTCTTCACATAACTGCTGCTGAAGCTCGGAAAAGAAGGTGCTGGAGCAACCTTGCTGGAAGATTTTAAGAATAGGAATAAAGAAATGCATTAAAATTTGGTACAGCTCTTCTGCATAAACATTCAATAAATGGAAGATGCTGTTTAAAAACATGTCCACATACATTTGACAACAAACAATTACTGAGACCTGTGCTGTGTGCTTGGTGGTGTTCTAGTCTTTTCGGCAATACAGCAATGAACAAAATAGACTCTGCCTCCCCAGCCATGCTCCCATTCTGGAGGGCACACGGAAAATAAACACATAAATAAGTTTAGGCAGGGAGAAGTCTTTCGAGGAAAGTAAACTGGGGGTGGTCTAGGAGTGAGCTGGTGGGTGTTGGCCAGTGGTCTTCAAATAGCCAGTGGTCTTCAGATGTCATTAACCACACTTTTCAGATGATGAGACTGACGTGAGCCTTTAGTGACCAGCAGGTAAAACAAAGTATGAAAGAATGCTGGAAAGGAACTGGAGAGGTCCCGAAAGGATGTGAAAACTCAGGGCCTCAAGCCTTGAGTGCCACTTAGTATTTTCTCAAGAGAAATTAATAGGCTGTAAGAAAATAAGTCAATAATAAAGGTTGCTAAAAACCCATCCATCTCCTCCCACTGATTTTTTACCAAGGATCTGTCAAAAAAAGAAAAAACATAAAAACTTAGGTTTAGGATTCAAAACAAGTGGTTTAACTTTTGGTTCTACCACTGATAGCTTTGTAGCTTTGGTCAAGTCCATGCCTTAGGTTTTTTTCGTTTGTTTGTTTTGTTTCGCTTTTGTCTTTAAAATGAGAATTTTAAGGGATGTTTAAGATTCCTTAAACCTCTATGATGTGCCTGGCTTTCTACTGTCTGCTAAGAATACAGACATGAGAAGTGTAATTTCCATCCAAAAGGGGCCATTGGGGGTCTGATGAATATTTTCCATAGTAAGTTGGAAGCTCAATGTTGTTAAATATCGAAGGCCAAGACCTTGATTTCCATCCTCAGGAGAATCTGTATCCTTTATCTGACTCCAGTATTTTTCTACTGTAGTAAACATAAAATGTGTTGTATTTCCTCAGCCTCAGGATTTTCTTACAAACATCATGTCATCCCTTGATGCTGCTTGAGGGCAATGAATTTGACAGCACCTAAGATATTACAGGCATGCAATAAGGAAAAGCAAACAATGTAATCTATTTATTTGCATGCACACTCTTAGACACTGCCAAGCTCTCCACATGCATAGTTTCACTTCTTCCTCTCAAAATCTCATGACCTATGCACTCTCTCTTAATAGGCACAGAAACTGAGGCCCAGAAAGTTTAAACAAATGGCCCAAATTCAAACTATGTTTCACCCAGCACCAACGTGTTGCATTGGCTCTCAAATACTTTTTTTTCTAGTTTCCATTCAGGACAACATGATTTTTAGGACAACAAAATGATAGCTTTTCTTCCTTCTCTCTGTATCAGTTAAAAATTGAATTTTTTAAATTTTTAATTTTTGTGGGAACAAAGTAGATGTATGCATTTATGTGCAATATTTTGATACAGGAATGCAATGTGTATTAGTCACATCATTGAAAATGGGGCATCCGTCCCTCAAGCATTTATCTTTTGTGTTACAAACAACCCAATTATACTCTTTCAGGTATTTTTAAATGTACAATTAAATTATTTTGACTATAGTCACTCTGTTATACTATCAAATACTAGGTCTTATTCATTCTTCCTATTTTTTGTTTACCCATTTACAATTTCCACCTCCCCTCCAGGCCCCCACTACCCTTCCCTGCCTCTGATAATTATCTCTCTACTTTCTAGCTCCATGAATCAAATTGTTTTGATTTTTAGACCCCACATATGAGTGAGAACATGCAATGTTTGGCTTTCTGTGCTTGGCTTATTTCATTTGACCTAATGACCTCCAGTTCTGTCCATGTTATTGCAAATGACAGGATCCCATTCTTTTTTATGGCTGAATAGTGCTTTGTTTTGTATAAAAGTACCACATTTTTTAAAAAACCATGTTAATGGACACTTGAGTTGCTTCCAAATCCTCGCTATTGTGAACAGTGCTGCAACAAACATAAGGGATCAGACATCTCTTTGATATACTGATTTCCCTTCTTCTGGGTATATACCCAGCAGTGGGATCACTGGATCATATAGTAGCTCTATTTCAGTTTTTTGAGGAACTGCCAAACTGTTCTCCACGGTGGTTGCACAGAAATGGAATTTTTAATCCTATCTCACATAAAAGTGCCCCAGATCCAGGTTGAGAGGAAAGCATGCTTAATTGTCTACTATCTCAGAGAAGAAAAACTAATTGCTTTTTTAAAAAAAATTATTCTGGCAAAAAGAAAAAAATTATTTATGCACTAAGATAAAAATAAGAGATTTCTTGTGCCATAAATTTTCCAGATGATTTTTAAGCTATCTTTTTGTTCAATTTGGATGGAATGCAATGTGTTGCTACAATGAGGGTAGTGCGGGGTGCTAAGGAAATTGAGGAAAAAAATGACATGTCTTGAAGAATCATGCACAGTCAGTCTATAGACCACTGGGGTAATTTTTAAGGCTGCACAGAGGTGGGCACCATGTTGCAAGATGAGAAATTGTGTACTTGGCAAACTTAGAGCTGACCTTCACTGATTTGGAAGTTGAAGATTACCCAACCACTGCAGGTTTATCAGTCCTTTCTTGTTTATCTTCATGTGCAGGACGTTGAGTTAATCATAACCCATGAATTCATGGCACAGAATCAAAACGTACATGACCCTTCTCTTGTTTTTTTATTCATTATCTTCTGTCATAATTCCCCACTCTCATTGCCTTTCCCTAGAGGCAACTTCTCTAATATGATATTTAGCCTTGAACTTGTAAAATACATGGAAATGTTTGTGCAGATATGTATTTTTTCATGGATATGTAATATGGCACTATAGATTTACTATAATCTATGGATGTACTATAGATTTCATTGTTTCTTTTTTCTTTCAACTGTGTTCTTAGGATCTAGCCATGCTGCTGAATATATATCTAGTTCTTTGCTTTTGTAATTGGTTCAGAATATCACCGTGTGTATCTGCCACATTTGACTTCTTTATTTTCCAGTTATGGACATCTAAGTCATTTCTATTTTTCACCACCCCAAACAATACTGTGATAAATTTCCTTATCTTTGTTCCCTTATAGGCCTGGGGTAGAAATTTTCTGGGATAGAAGAGTGGGGTTATGAATCGCAGGGAACATGTACTCTTAATTTCACAAAGTGGTGCCAGATTGCCCTTTAGAGTGGCTTGGACCAGCCTACATGCCCATCAGGAGGCGAAAGAGTTCCTATGGCTGGGTATACCTAATATGTGATGTTCTCCAAAAGTCAGAGTTTTTGCCAATCCAATCAGCATGAGCTGGTGTCTTGTTGTTTTTAAGTTGAATTTGTCTCATAACCAATGAGTTGGAGCATCTCTTTACATACTTATACCTCTTAGATTTCCCATGCTATAAATAGTTTATCATCATATTCTCTGCCCATTTTTCTACTAGGATTCCAGTCTTGTTGATTTGCTGCAATAATTTGTATGGTCCAAATATTAGCTCTGTGCCCTACTCAGTCACCAAACACATTGCCTCCCAATTTATCACTATCAGTCAACTGTCAGCTGGTGTTCTTCCTTGATTAAATGACAATAAAACAAGTTGTGCCACTGAGTATTGCTTAAGAAGTTCTTCCCCCTCCCAAAGTTCCAAAGAGGTGCTCTTCTCTCTATCATCTAGATCTTTCATATCTAGATCTTTAATCTACCTGCATCTCTTCTATATATGGACTATGAAAAGACTCAGTTGTTGTTTTATTTCTCCCTCCACATTATGAGTCCATGTTGGGTATAAAGACTCTTCCTCCATTGACATTTTTTAATTCAGAGGTTTCCAAGAGGAGATGAAAGAATCTCTTTTCCGAGAGGCATAGCAGGAGACACTTCTTTGACTCTTGGTACCAAATGGAGTTTATCAAGTTCCCATTTGTACTTGAGTCTGTCTCTGAGGTTCAGTTTCATCCCACTGGTTTATTTCATTGTGTCTCTTCTTGTGTCACAATTATCCTGTTTATTACTATAGTATGGCTTGATAGTATATCTTAATATCTGGTTGGCAAGTCCCCCCTTTTTGCTCTCATTCTTCCCAATGTTTACTTATCTATTAATACACATTTACTCTTCCATTTTTAGCTACAGTTTTATTGATTTAGCTTTGAATTTATTGGTTCATCTGGGGACATTTGAATAACAGTAGTGGTAATAGTAGGCATGCATGCTAGATCTATAATTTTACTATAAATAAGACAATGTGGTGATTCCTCAGGGATCTAGAAATAGAAATTCCATTTGACCCAGCAATCTCATTACTGGGTATATACCCAAAGAATTATAAATCATTCTATTATAAAGACACATGCACACCTATGTTCATTGCAGCATTCTTTACAATAGCAAAGACCTGGAACCAACCCAAATGCCCATCAGTGATAGACTGGACAAAGAAAATGCGGTACATATACACCATGGAATACTACACAGCCATAAAAAAGGATGAGTTCATGTTCTTTGTGGGGACATGGATAAATCTAGAAACCATCACTCTCAACAAACTGACACAAGAACAGAAAACCAAATACTGCATATTCTCACTCATAGGCAGGTGTTGAACAATGAGAGCACATGAGCACAGGGAAGGGAGCATCACACAATGGGGTCTGTTGTAGGAGGACTAAGGGAGGGAAAGTCGGGGGTGGGGAGGTTGGGGAGGGATAACATAGGGAGAAATGCCAGATATAGGTGATGGGGGGATGGAGACAGCAAACCACCTTGCCATGTATGTACCTATATAACAATCCTGCAAGATCTGCACATGTACCCCAGAAACTCTAATACAATAAATATATATTTTATACACAAGATTTACCAATGCTAGTGGAATAAATGCAGCTTTTAATAGCATAGCTCATTATGGAGCTCCATTATGCTTAAAATGACCATACATACAACTAGGAATCAGCCTGAAACTGAATAAAGACTCTCAGATTTGAAAAAAAAAAAAAAAAGTCAGGGAACAACAGATGCAACAGTTGCTGGAGAGGATGTGGAGAAATCGGAACACTCTTACACTGTTGGTGGGAGTGTAAATTAGTTCACCATTGTGGAAGACAGTGTGGCTATTCCTCACGTATTTAGGACCAGAAATACCATTTGATCTACCAATCTCATTACTGAGTATATACCCAAAGGATTATAAATCATTCTGCTATAAAGACACGTGCACACATATGTTTATTGCAACACTGTTCACAATAGCAAAGACTTGGAGCCAACCCAAATGCCCATTAAGGATAGACTGGATAAAGAAAATGTGGTACATATACACCATAGAATACTATGCAGCCATAAAAAAGGATGAGTTCATGTCCTTTGCAGGGACATAAATGAAGCTGGAAACCATCATTCTCAGCAAACTAACTCAGGAACATAAAATCAAACACTGCATGTTCTCACTTGCAAGTGGGAGTTGAATAGTGAGAACACAGGGATACAGGGAGGGGAACATCACACATCGGGGTCTGTCAGGGGGTGGGGGTTAAAGGAGGAATAGCATTAGGAGAAAAGCTAATATAGATGATGGGTTGATGAGTGCAGCAAACCACCACAGCACGTGTATACTTATGTAACAAACCTGCACGTTCTGAACACGCATCCCAGAACTTAAATTATAATAATTAAAAAAAAAATAGCTGGAAGAGAATTGTAAGGTTCCCAACACAAAAAGTTTGAAGTGATGGATATCCCAGTTACACTAATATGATCTTTACACATTGTATACATGTATTAAAATATCACATGTACCCCCCCAAAAAACATAAATGCAGCTAAAATTTCTCCATTAGTGTTATGCTTGATAGCGATTTTTGATGATATACCCATCATCGAATTTATGAAATCTCTTTTGTCTCTAGTTTGCTGAGATTTGTTTGTTTTTATCATGAAGGGTTAAATTTAACAAGTGCCTTCTTTTGCATCTACTGAGCAAATTATGTGATGTATTTCTTTTAGCCTATTCATATGGTGAATTCTACTGATAATTTTTTTCAGATGTTAAACTACACTATTAAATATCATTAGCTCACATTTTATATAGAATGTTTTACCTGTGTATTTTAGTGAATGAAACTGCAATTTCATTACTTGTACTGTCATCTCATTTTGAAATCAAGATTACAGTAAACTTATACAAGAAATTGTACAGCTTTAATAATATCTGGAATACCTTACAGAAGATAAAAATTTTTTCTTCCTTGAGGATTTGGTAGGCCCTCTTGTAAATATACTGGGCCTGAAATTTGGGGAGGGAGTAGAAAAAAGTAGTATATTATATTTCAGCATACTTAACTGTTAATGATCTATTCATTAATGATCTATTCATGTTTTCAATTTCTTTTAATTTTACATTTTTCCAGATAGTAATTCAATTTGTCATGGTCTTATTGAAATTAGCATATTACTGTTCAAAACATTCCCTTCTTTTTAGAGCTTTTTAAAGCTCTATTGTGTCTGCATTTTATTTAATTGTTCCTTTTCTCATCTCCAGATATTTGTCCTTAAGAATCAGCATTTATAAAACTGACCTCTGGCCGGGCGCAGTAGCTCACGCCTGTAACCCCCGCACTTTGCGAGGCCGAGGAGGGTGGATCACCTGAGGTCAGGAGTTTAAGACCAGCCTGGCCAACATGGTGAAACCCAGTCTCGCTAAAAATACAAAGAATTAGCTGAACATGGTGGCCAAGGTCGTACCATTGCACTCCAGCCTGGGCAACAAGAGTGAAACTCTGTCTCAAAAAAATAAAATAAAAATAAATAAAACTGACCTCTCATGTTTGTGTTGTTTCCTATTTTATTTATTTATTGCCATTTTTCTTTGCTATTTCCTTGAGCTTGCTTTGTTAGTCTTTTCCAAACTTCTCAAGTAGAACACTTAGCTCATTTGTTTTCAACTTCTTTGTTACCTGATAAGTTCATTTGAAATAAAATACTTTTAAGCACCATTTTAGCTGTTTCCTTAATTTGATGTATTTAATATTTTTACTATTATCCAGTTCTCAGTTTTGAATATAATTTTCTCAATAACTCAGGAGTTTTAAGGAGTATATTATTTAAATTTAAGGTATTTGAACCCAGGCTCTTGGGTTATTTTTAGCTGTTTTTTAAAATCTCTAATTGTGTTATTATGATTAAAGAGCTCAATCTTTGATTCTTTGGAGTTTGTTGAAGATTTATTTGTGGCCAGGCACATATGGATTATTTTTGTAAATGTTCATGTATGCTGGCAAAGAATAGGTATTCTTTATTTGTTGGAGGTATATATATATACACACACACATACACACACACACGTTTCTTCAAGATTATGTATATATATATATATATAATATATGTAGTAATGTTAGTGCCATTTTAACATGCCCATTTTAGAAATTAATACATAAGAAAGACAAAAAAATGCAAAACACAAGCAGTATATTCAAACATTTAAATATAAATATGTATGTATACTGTTTTAAGCTAATCTGATGGTTTTTGTCTTTTTATAAGTAAGGTTAACTCATTTACATTTATTATAATAACTTTTATGTTAGGGCATATTTCTGGAATTTTATTTTATATTTTTCATTTCCTGTACTTTTTATATATTTTATTTCCTGCTTTTCAACTTTCCACTAGACATATAGATCAAATTTTCTTCCTCTGATTTGGAAGTTATTCCTTATATTTTTATTTTTTTCTCCAAGTTATATAATCTCCAAGTTTTATAATTTTTTCTTTTAGATATAATTTTTCTTTTGTTTATTTTTGAAGAGGTGAGCACTCATATGGATCAAACATCAAAATGTAAAACATAGTAAAAATTATTTCACATTCTCCTGTTCAACAGGCACCTGATTCTTCTCTCCAAAGATAAACAATGTTGTCAGTTTCTTCTAGAGATTTTTAAGCAAATATTTGTTTATGTTAGTGTACGTGCATATATTCCTTCTGTCCTTTTCTTACACAAATAGTAGCATACTATACATGGTTCTAAACCTTCCCCCACCCCTTTATTTATTTTTTTTTGAGATGGACTGCAGTTGCATGATCTCAGCTCACTGCAACCTCCACCTCCTGGGTTCAAGCGATTCTCTTGCCTCATCTTCCCAAGTAGCTGGGACTACAGGCATGTGCCACCACACCTGGCTAATTTTTTGTATTTTAGTAGAGACACAGTTTCACTATGTTGACCAGGATAGTCTCAATCTCTCGACCTTGTGTCCTGCCCTCCTTGGCCTCCCAAAGTGCTGGGATTACGGGTGTTAGCCACCACACCCTGGCCCTAAACCTTGCCATTTTAAACTTTAAACTTAATGACATATCTTAGGTCACCCTGTTTACTACATGAAGACCTTTTTTATTATTTTGTAATGGCTCCATTGTATTTTTATGTGGATTATCATTAATTTCATTGTTTCTAATCTTTCACTATTACAAATAATGCTGTAATGAAGAACTTGTTATGTATCATTTTACACATGTGTCAGAAGATATCTATGCAAGATAATACCTTAAGTTGAATTTATCAGTCAAAGGATATGAGATTTTATCATTTTAATAGATATTGACAAATTACCCTCTAGAGAATGACCATATAATTTATTATACATGTTGGAATGTTTTGCTAATGAAAAGAGGTACTAGTTATAGTTACACTGAAAAAAATAGATATAAATAGGACTATTTCTGTTAAACAGTTATGTATGGTCTATCAATCCATATGAGTTCTACCAACTTACACTTTACCAACAAAATATAAGAATGAAACTGATAAGCAACTTCAGCAAAGTCTCAGGATACAAAATCAATGTGCAGAAATCACAGGCATTTTTATACACCAATAACAGACAAACAGAGAGCCAAATCAAAAGTGAACTCCCATTCACAATTGCTACAAAGAGAATAAAATACCTAGGAATACAACTAAAGCGAATAAAATACCTAGGAATACAACTAACAAAGGATGTAAAGGACCCCTTCAAGGAGAACTACAAACCACTGCTCAATGAAATAAGAGAGGACACAAACAGATGGAGAAACATTCCATGTTCATGGTTAGGAAGAATCAACATCATGAAAATGGTCATACTGCCCAAAGTAACTTATAGATTCAATGCTATCCCCATCAAGCTATCAATGACCTTCTTCACAGAACTGGAAAAAACCACTTCAAACTTCATATGGAACCAAAAGAGAGCCCACATAGCCAAAACAATCCTAAGCAAAAGGAACAAAGCCAGAGGCATCATGCTGCCTGACTTCAAACTATGCTATAAGGCCACAGTAATCAAAACAGCATGGTACTGGTACCAAAACAGAGACATAGACCAATGGAACAGAACAGAGGCCTCAGAGGCAATGCCACACATCTACAACCATCTGATCTTTGACAAACCTGACAAAAACAAGCAATAGGGAAAGGAGTCCCTGTTTAATAAATGGTGTTGGGAAAACTGGCTAGCCATGTGCAGAAAGCAGAAACTGGACCCCTTCCTGACACCTTACACTAAAATTAACTCCAGATGGATTAAAGACTTAAACATAAGACCTAACACCATGAAAAACCTAGAAGAAAATCTAGGCAAAACCATTCAGGACATAGGCGTAGGCAAGGACTTCATGACTAAAACACCAAAACCATTGGCAACAAAAGTCAAAATACACAAATGGGATCTAATTAAACTCCAGAGCTTCTGCACAGCAAAAGAAACAATCATTAGAGTGAACTGGCAACCAACAGAATGGG
>PVKP010012373.1:7393-58633 GCA_004027715.1 Plecturocebus donacophilus | reverse complement strand
AAAAAAAAAAAAAAAAAAAAAAAAACAAACAAACAAACAAAAAACCCCAAAACATTATTAAATCTTAGAATTGGAGGAAATGGCTTTTCTTTTTAAAATTTAATTGACTTTATTAGGTATAATACATATATCATAAAAAGCACACACTTTAAATATGAGTTTGATGAATTTTAACAAATGTCAACAGTCTTGTAACCATCATCTCAATCAAGATATAGAACATTTCCATCCTTCCAGAAAAATTCCCTAGTATCCCTTGGTGGGCAACCCCATTCCCCTCCTTACCCCAGGCACCCACCAATCCATTTTCCCTTTTTTAAAAAATAGAGACAGGGTTTAACCATGTTGCCCGGGCTGGTCTTGAACTCCTGGGCTCAGGCAGTCCTCCTGCTCCAGCCTCCCAAAGTGCTATATAAGCCACCACGCCTGGCCACCAATCCACTTTCCATCATTATATGTTACTTTTGCCTGTTCTTAAAGTTTATATGTATGGACTCTTAACACTTGGTATGATTCCACTCTTTATATCTGGCTGCTTTCATTCAGTATTGTGTTTCATGCATAATTCATGTCACTGCTTCTATCAGTAGTTTGTTCCTTATTATGAAATCACATTCCATCCTTTGAGTATACCTCAAATTATCTGTTCACCTGTTGATTTTTCTTAATTGTTTCCAGTTATGGGCTATTATGAGTAAAGCTGCTATGAACACTGACAGACAAAGCTTTTTGTGGACCCATATCTTCATTATCTAGTATAAATACTAGTATATAAATATCTAGTATAAATACTTCAGAGTGAAATTGCCTGGTCATATGATAATTTACCTTTACGGTAAATGCTAAGCTGTTTTCCAAAGTGGATTTACCAGTTTACATTTCCACCTGCAATGTATGGAAGATCCAGTTGCCCTACGTCTTCACCAACACTTGGTGTTGTCCGGTATCTTTAAAACTCTTGCTGTTCTAACCGATATGTAGTAGGAGTTCAGGGCAGTTTTAGCTTGCATTTCCCTGATGACTAGAAGATATTGAGCATCTTTTCAATGTGTTTATTGGCCATCTGCACGCCTTCTTTTTTGAAGGGTCTGTTCAAATCTTTTGTTTGTTCTGCTATTGCTATTTTCTCTTCTCATTGAGTTGCAAGACTTCATTATACATTCAGAATACAAGTCTTTTCTCAGATAAATGTATTGTGAATGTTTTCTCCCAGTTTGTGGCTTGCCTTATTTTCTTCATGGGATCTTTTGATGAACAGAAGGTTCTAATTTCATTAAGATCAGTTTATCCATTTCTTCTTTTATGATTGGTGCTTTTATGTCATGTTTTTGAAACATACTACGCACCTGCTGTGTAGATTATCAGGAACTATTTGAGTGGTTGAATTTCATCAGAGTAGTTGGACTCTGATGCAGATGTGACCTCCCTGGACTCTCTTTGGTATCTGGGGTCCATGTTGTGTGGCTGCCTCTAACGCTGGTCCCCTAACACACTAGGAGCCAGGCTGAGGAAGAGCCCAAATCAGTGTGTTTGTGTGTTTGTCATGGGGAGAGGGGAAGTGAGAACTAAGTTCTTTTCTTTGCCGAAACTCTAGGGGAAACATAAAACCCAAGCAAACGTTTTTCATATTCACTGGGTGAAGTTTCTCCAGTTGCCTTCCTGGCCCTATATTCTTGAGAAGTGTTGCCTTATAAATATTGAATGGCGTCGGTACCTTCTGCGCATGCCGCCGGCAACTGCTTCCTAGAAATGAATTTGGAGTCTTGCGGTAATTACCCCTGGCAGTGTTCATTCAAGTCTGAGAGCAGATTAAATAATGATTAGGCATGTCATTTATTCATTCCAACTTAGGAACCCGTGTCTCATTATTTTTCTGGATGAAATTGAATGTCAAGAGGGGGAGAAAACTAAGGGGAAGGGGTGATGTGGAGATGGGACGTGAGAAAATTGTGTCACTCGTGCTGCTGAAGACCAGAGATGGGGGCTTGGACGGGGAAGTGACCTCTGCTCCCCCAAACACTGAGCCCAGTAGCAGAACTGTGAGGATGAAGCAAGTCAGACAGGCAGCCAGGGACATGCCCACAGGCCCTTTTGTCCCTGCTCCTAGACCATCCTCTTTCTCATCTTTTTGACATTTTTCCCTTGGAGAAAAATTGTGAAATTCAGGAAAGTGTTAAAGAGAAAAAAATTCATCCATCGTCCCACCCCCTGAAGGCAACCGTTGTTAGCATTTTGCAGTATTTCTTTTCCCAGACTTTTTTCTCTGCTGAGCTTTTTTTGAAAAAATGTATCTTGAGACCAGAGCAGAAATACAGTTGTACCTCCTGCTGTGAGTGTTGGTGCATCCTTAGGATGCAAGGGGTTGCACACACTCTGCGGACGGGAAGCCCCCTGGGCTCTTGGACCCTTCTCCATCGCTGCTCCCGCAGTGCCCAGCATGGTGCCTGGCATGTGGCAGGCATTTGGTAAGCCTGCGTTGGATGGATGGGTCACTTTTAGTGCCTGAGTATCAGCCCTTAGTAACAGCCCTTAGTAACAGCAGCCAAGCGTATAGGGTGATTGTGGGGTGCCAGACGCATGCTAAGAGCGTTACAGGATCTACCTCATTTAACCTGCACATCACCTTCCTATGAGATTTATTTTCGTGGCTGAGAACACAGACCCTGGAGTAAGTCTGGCAGTGTGGAGTCATGCTTGAGAACCTGTGCTTTGGAGTTAGACTACCTGGGTTTTAGCCACGTAACCTCGGGTAAATCACTTAACCTTTCTGAGCCTCAGTTTCTTCATGTATAAACGGACTCTAGTAATAATATCTACCTTGTAGGACTGTCAAAAGAATTTGGTGCAATAACTCAGATCAGGATCTGGCAAAGATTTCTAACTCGTTTATTTTATTTTGAGACAGAATCTCCCTCTGTTGCCTGGGCTGGAGTGCAGTGGCACGATCTTGGCTCACTGCAACCTCTGCCTCCCGAGTTCAAGCGATTCTCCGATCTCAGCCTTCCAAGTAGCTGGGACTTCAGGCATGCACCACCACACCCAGCTAATTTTTTTGTATATTTCATAGAGACAAGGTTTCACTGTGTTGGCCAGGCTGGTCTTGAACTCCTGACCTCAAGTGATCCACTCACCTCAGCCTCCCAAAGTGCTGGGATTACAGGTGTGAGCTACCATGCCTGGCCAGGACCTGGCAAAGAGAAAATAGTCTGAGGTTGTTAGCCATAAGTACTAATCATCATCATCCGAGTAACCTTGAACAAGACATTTTACCTTTGAGACTTAGTTTCTTTATCTGGAAGACGGGGAGAGTAGTTGTGATTACTGAAATGAGATAAACCATGTGAAGAGTCAAGCCCAGAATTTGGCACATTGCAGAAACTCCCCCCAAAATAGTTATTCATAGTGTCTCAAAAAGCAGGATCTATCTAGCTCCTACTCCTCCTTCAAAACTTATCTCAAGGGTCACCTCCTCCTGATGGCTTCCTTGATTTCTTTTCCTTCTACTTCTCTGCATTCCTCCAATGCTTTCAGCCATTCTGTAACACAACACTTCCCATGCTGTCCTATAATCTCGGTTTTAACTGGTCTGTGTCCTCCACTGCACCCCAAACACCCATTAATCACCACTGTATCCCCAGACTCCAGCATCTGGCACATGGTAGGTGGTCTACAAAGTATTTGTGGAGTGAAACTGTGATGATGCAATGGGGAAAGGCTTTGAGGGCAGGCAGCCAGGGGGTGAGTGCGTCTATTGAGTCATCTCTGAGGGGCGATGCTAGTGAAGTTCTGGAAAAATTAGCTGTTTCTTTCAATTCTAGCTGGTAGTGTTTTGCTAATCTGCCTTTTTCTGACTTAATTCAAAATTGGATGAGAGGCAGAGAAATTTGTCTGGGTGACTCCAAGTTAACAAGCTGTAATGATGTGCTGGGAACTGTGTAGCTTGGAGCCATCAATTTGCAGGTGGAGAGGGCAGAAGTGGGAATGTAACTGCTATTGACAGGGCTTGACACGGGATAGAGGTGAGCAGATTCTGGGTTTTTAGTATGATTTTCATACAGTACAATATACCCATTTACTTGTACAGGCTGTTTTGACAAATGCATACACCCAGGTAACCACCACCACCACCACGATCAAGATGTGACGCTTGTCTGTCACTCCAGAAAGAGTCCTCCTGCTCTGTGTCACCCTCCCCCCAACACACCTAAGGCAACTACTATGCTCTTTCTGTCACTCTAAGTCTATTTTGCCTATTTTAGGATTTCATATAAATGTAATCATACAGAGTGAACCTTTTGTATCTGACGTCTTTCATTCAGCATAAAGGCTTTTGTGATTCATGTTGTTTTTAAGATAAGATATAGTTCTGTTTCATCCATATACCAATCTCCTTTTCCCAGCTAATCCTGGGCCATCGATTTGTTAGTCATGTGCTACATCCTTAGGCCGATTCCTCAATAACTGGCTTAAATGTGCTCTCCTCCGACATTCCTTTCCTGACTTTTCCCTGGATTGCTGACTGGGTTGATGATAATGCTGTTTAATAACTGCTATTTAATGAGTTTTTAACCATGATAAGCCTTTGCCTTACAAAGGTTATTCTATTATTATAATCCTCTTCTGAGTTAGGTATTATTGTCCCATTTTAGAAAAAAGGAAACTAATGCTCAGAGAGGTTGAGCAACTGAGCTAATACCTCACAGCTAAGTCATAGCAGAGCGAGAGTTTGAATCTGGAACTTTGACCTTAAGAACCGTGCTCCTGACCAGTCTGCTGCAGTGCCTCTCAGGGGACCATTCTCTTCATCTATAGCCGGAACATCCTCTTCTCACATTCCTTATCACACTGTTTCATAGTTATCTATTTCACTGTCTTTTCCCTCTTGTCAGTCTGGCTTCTTAGTTGCAAATAACAGTATCTACTCTAGCACTTAAGCAGGAAGAAAACTAAAGGAGATTACGTAGCTCACATCATCTCCAGGAGTGCCAGTGTCAGCCTGGGAACTATGCAACCAGGAATAAAGCCACAGTTTTACAGAATACCACAGCCTCTGCTGCCTCTGAAAGCCACACACCCTCTGCAGAAATTAGATTCTCTAGACACCAGTGTCTTCATTTGCTCTCACTTTTCTTTTCTTTTTTTTTTTTTTTTTTGAGACAGGGTCTCACTCTGTTGTCCAGGCTGGAGTACAGTGGCATGATCTCAGCTCACTGTAACCTCTGCCTCCTGGTCTCAAGAGATTCTCCGACCTCAGCCTCCCAAGTAGCAGGGACTACAGGCAAGTGCCACACCATGTCCAGCTAATTTTTGTATTTTTTGTAGAGATGAAGTTTGCCCTCTTGCCCAGGCTGGTCTTGAACTCCTGGGCTCAAGCAGTTCACCTGCCTGGGCCTTCCAAAGTGCTAGGATTACAGGCGTGAGCCACTGTGCCAAGCCATTTGCTCACTTCTGAATTGAAATATCACACGGCACTATCTGATTGGTGGAGTCTGTGCCACATGATGAGGTCTCAGCTACAAGGAATGGTGGGAGAATGAGTCTTGCTGGAAGAATAATGTGTTTTGTTGTTTGTTTGTTTTGTTTTTTGTTTTTATGGGGAGGTTGTTTTATTTTTGTGTCTGTATTCTTATAATGTTTTTGTCTGGTTTGGTATTAGGGTAATGCTGGCCTTAGCAAATGAGTTGGGAAATAGTCTCTTCTGTTTTCTGGAGGAGATTGTATAGAATTGGTATTATTTTTTTCTTAAAATTTTTGGAAGAATTTGCCAGTAAAACCATCTGGGCCTGGAGTATTCATTTTCTTTTCTTTTTTTCTGGAAGATTTTTAACTCCACATTTAATTTCTTTAATGGACATAGGGCAATTCAGGTTGTCTGCTTCTTCTTGGGTGAGTTTTAATATTTGGTATCTTTCAAGGAATTGTTTCATTTCGTCTGAGTTGTTGAATTTAAGGAAGTGGAGTTGGTCAGAGTATTCTGTTATCCTTTTAGGTCTGTGGCGTCAGAAGTGATGTGCCTTCTTTCATTTCAGATATTGCTAATTTGTTTCCTTTGTCTATTTCCTTGGTCACTCTTGCTAGAGATTTATCAGTTTTATCTGTCTTCTCTAAGAATGAGCTTTGGTTTTATTATTTGTCTCCATTCTTTTCGATTTTATTGATTTCTGCTTTACTCTTTGTTTTTCTTTACTTCTGCTTTCTTTGAATTTAAATTTGCTTTTCTTTCTCTGGTTTATTGAAGTAGAAGCTTTGATTACTGGTTTTAGCTTTTTCTTTTTTTCACATATAAACATTTGAGTGCTATAAATCTAACCATGGCTTTAGCTGCATTCCACAAATCTTGATATGTTTTATTTTCATTTTCATTCCATCCAAATATTTTTTAATCTCCCTTGTCATTTCCTCTTGAGTCTCAATGAGTTATTTATAAGTGTATTGTTTAATTTTCAAACATTTGGTGGATTTTCCAGCTATCTTTCTCTTATTGTTTTCTAGTCCAGTTTTGTTGTAATTCAAGAACAAAATTGTTATGATTACAGTTCCCTTAAATTTGTTAAGGTTTGCTTTATGGATCAGATTGTGATGAGTGTGTATATCTTGGCGAATATTTCACACACACTTGAGACAAATGTGCATTCTTCTGGTGTTGGATAGATTGTTCTATAAATGTTAATTAGGTCCAGTTGGTGGGTGATATTGTCTTCTATGTCAATATTGATTTTATGCCTATTTGTTGAATCAGTCATTAAGAGAGGAATGCTGATGTTTATAACTACATTTGTGGGTATGTCTTTTTCTCCTTTCAGTTCTATTACTTTTTGTCTCATGTATTTTGATGTTCTGTTACTGGGTACATACATGTTTAGAAGTATTATGCCTCCTTAGAAAACTGATACCTTTACTGTTATGCAAAGCCATCTGATTCATTTTTCTCCCCGAAACTTTGTTCTCCATACAAATTACATTAATTACATACAACAGTGTTGTATGAAATTAATATAGTTACTCCAGGTTTTTTGTTTTGTTTTGTTTTGGTTGGTGTTTGTGTTTCTGGTACCCTCAATGTACCCAGAAAGCCCAGGGGAAGCAGAGGGCGGAATCTCTTTTTCTAAATATTATACAGCCAATGCATGTGCAGTCAACTCAGAACCTTGCCCATTGCAATATGGGAACCTGGGTGAGAAGCTCCAGTGAAGCCCAGTACTGCTGGTACAACCAGCACCTGCTCAAGATCCACAGCCACCTGCAGGCACTGTTATGTCTGTGATAGAGTTATGTTAGAGTTCTCAGGGTAAGACAGGAATGGTGGGTGGCCACAACAGTTTTGGATGCTGTTGTACCTTGGAAATTTAATCACTCTGTTTCCAACCTCTTCTCACCATGGAGACCATTTGGCACCCTGGGAACTCACCTTTTAAAATGCCATATGGTGCGTCCACTAGAGGAAAAGTAGAGAATGTAGCTGCAGATGCAATGTTTTAAAAAGAAGCACTTTTATACTCTCCACTGCTGTGTAATTGTAGTATGGGCTGTGAGGGGAAGGGGAAACATTGCAAGATTTAAATGTTAACAGATGCATGAAGGACCTGCAACACTGCATGAAGGACTTATGCAAGCAACTGGGACCAAGGTCATTCCTGGAGGAGTCAGGGTAAATTCTGCATCTCGGCATCTGGCCGTCTCATAATTATTGGAATTCTTCTGGAGTTTCAGCTTCAACAAGGGTGTAGAGGGCTACAGGGAGGGGAGGGATGTTACCAAGGTACTTATCTATATTTGGTCACCAAGAATAGGCTTCCAATTCTAATTGAATATAATCGGAGACAGTCAAGCTGGCTGGCTGAAAGCTGTCTACTCTCAGAGCTGTGGATGGTGGGAGGAAGAGGAGTGAGGGCTGGAAGGACAGAGTGGAGAAGAAAGGCTTTGTCAGCTCAAGCTCTGCTCTGTCCCTGGTTGTGTTGGCAGCAAAAACTAGGGTTAGACAGGCCTGAATTCAAATCCCACCTGCTAGCTGAGTGACTTAGCCATTCTCTGCCTCAGCTTCCTTATCTATAAAATGGGGATAATAGCTATATTTAGAGTATGGTTGTGAGGATTAAGTGAGCTAATCTATGTGAGTTTGCTCCCTTGTGTCCTTCCTACTCAAATTGTGGTGCGTAGACCAGCAGCAGCAGCTTCCCCCGGGACATTGTCGGAAATGCAGACTCTCATTCCTTTTCAGCATTTGCATGGCAGTGAGATCACAGCGATTCCAACGCATGCTGCCATTTGAAATGTAATGTGTTATGCCACCTTCATCCTTCCACATTGAGCTCATTACATTTTTGAGTCAATTGAATTTTCTGTGGTCCTTTTCTAACATTCTCTAAGCGTGTTCCCTCTACCCACATAAAACAGTACTCAAAACACAGAGCAGTTTCAGGATGACACTTTCTTATAGCTCTGAGAAGCTCTGACTTCTGTCTAGAGGATTAAGACAGAATTCCCTCTTTCCATCCTCTCCCTACCTGCCCAAACACTAAAATGGAGGGGATTACTTCATGCGTCTGTTAACATTTGTGAATAAATAGGCTTTGGCAACTTAGATCTTATTTTTAAATGCACCCAAGGAAACCTGTCATTTAAAGAAACCCCATGGTGAACACTTCTGTAAAGCAAAAAACCACCAACGAATTTACCCATTTTACAAGCTCAATTTTTTGCCGATTATGAGGTCAGAAAAAAGCAGATCGAGCTCTTCGAAGCTTTAGCTCTTAATTAGCAATATTCAGAATCATAACCTTTTTTTGGTGTGGGTAAAATAGGTCCCTTTTTCCAATGTTGGTGAGGGTCAGAATCACCTGTGGAGCTTTATTTTTGTCTTTTACTTTGTAAGTATATAAATCTTAAGTGTATTTCTTGATTTTTACATATGTATACGTCTATATAGATCTCGATATAGAGCATTTTAACACTCCTAAAAGCTCTTTCATGTCCCTTCCTAGTCAATAATACCTCCCCAGAGGGTAGCCTCTCTCTGACTTCTATTGCATAGATTAATTTTTTCTGTTCTTGCATTTCATACAACAAAATCATACAGTAAGTATTCTTTTATTTCTGGCTTTTTTCATCCACCATGTTTCTGTGATTCACCCATGTCGTTGCATGTTATAGCATAGTTTGTGTAATATTCTACTATTTACAAATATAACACTGTCTGTGCCTCTCTAGTTGGACATTTGGGTTGTTTGCAGTTTCATGCTGTTACTAATAGTGTTGCTATGAACATTACTTTACATGTTTTGGGGAACTTAAGTATGTATTTCTATTTAGTACATATCTAGGAATAAAAGTCCTGGGACACCGGGTTTGTTTATGCTCAGCTTTCTTTCCATCTTTCTGTCTTCCTTTCTGTTTTTTTTCCTTCTTTCCTTCCTCCATTCCCTCCCATTATATATATATATATACACAGAGTATGTATATGATATGATTTGGCTGTGTCCCCACCCAAGTCTCATTTTGAATTATAGTTCCCATAATCCCCACATATTGTGGAAGGGACCTGGTGGGAGGTAATTGAATCATGGGGGTGGTTACCCTCATGCTGTTCTCATGATAGTGAGTGAGTTCTCACGAGATCTGATGATTTTACCTGGGACTTTCCCCCTGCTTCACTCTGCACTTCTGCCACCATGTGAAGAAGGACATGTTTGCTTCCCCTTCCACCATGATTGTAAGTTTCCTGAGGCATCCTCGGCCATGCTGAACTGTGAGTTAATTAAACCTCTGTCCTTTATAAAATACCCAGTCTCAGGTATGTCTTTATCAGCAGCATGAGAATGGACTAATACACACACACACGCTCTCTTTCTCCATATATATTTATATATATACACACACAGCATCTTGCTCTGTTGCCCAGGCTGGAGTGCAGTGGTGCAATCATGGTTCACTGCAGCTTCAAGCTCCCTGAGCTCAGGTGATTCTCCCTAAGCTATTCTCAGTCTCTCGAATAGCTTGGACTACAGGCATATGCCACCACACCTGGCTACTTTTTTGTATTTTTTTTTGTAGACACAGGATTTTGCCATGTTGCCCAGGCTGGTCTTGAACTTCTGAGCTCAAGCGATCCTCCCATCTCAGTCTCCCAAAGTGCTGAAGTTACAGGCATGAGCCACATCACTTGGCTCATGCTTAGCTTTCACATCTATTGTTAAACACTTGCCCAGGGCAGAAGTACCTGTTTATAGCTCAGCAGTTTGTGACAATGCCAGTTGTGACATGGAGAGCTTCTTACAATTACAAGTTCCTGGACTCTTCCTGGGACCTATAAAATTGGATTCCTTTTAGAGGTTAGGATTTGGGAAACTGTATTTTTATATCAAACCTCACTGGTTCTGCAGATAAATCCAATGTCAGTCTCAAATCACCCAATAGCAGTCTAAAAATAAGCTAATTATTCAGCAAACCAAAATAAAAAGTTTACCTTAATGAACTTACCTGGAATTTTATAAACTAGAGAGGAGATGTGTGTGTGTTTGTGTTTTATGCTTTATTTAGTATTCTTCAGCTGACTCACATATTGAGGAGAAAGGTGCTCCAGAGTTTGTTAGTGCTTAGGTCTTCCAAAGGTCTTCATCGGGCCCCTGAACTATTATTTTAAGGGGTACCGGAGGGTCCCCCCACTTTCTCCCCCCTAATTTAGCTTCACAGTGCAGGAGATTATTTCCTTTGGATTAGGTCAGCCTCTCTCAGCTCTTAAAGCGAAAATACCTTTTCAAAGTGTAACCTGTGCGCTCATGAACACAGGTGTTTGAAATCATTTCTAAAACAGCTGTTCTTAACCCCTTAGGGCAACTGTGTGTTTCTTGAGGGTGAGAGAGAGAGGATATTTTTGGTGGTTACAATGAGGGAGATGCTGCTGACATTTAGAGGCAGGGATCAGGGACATTAAAAAGGCTTCCTTGAACGAATCAGTCCTGCGCGACAGAAGTCTGTCCTGTCCCAAGTGCAATCAGTGCCGTCCCTGAGAAACACCCATTTTCTTCCAGTGGTGGATGGGGATAGCTGCTAGATCCTGAGCTGGGGAACCACAGAGCTGAGGCCCAAACTTGATTTTATCATTTAGTAGCTGCATGACAAGTGACAACCTCTTCAACTTCTCTGTGCCTCAGTTTCTTCATCTGTAAAGTGGGGGAAATAATACAACTTACCTCCTAGGATGATAATGAAGGCTAAAGCAGTGATAATGCAGGTAAAGAGCTTAGATAGTGTAAATAAATGTTAGCCCTCTTATTATTTAAAGGTTTTTCCCATTGCCTTATCTTTAAATACCTTCCTGCTGCAAGTGGCCTGTTAATTTTCCAGTGTCTATTTCTCCCCCGTAACTGGAAAGCCCACTTTCTTCCTATACCTCTTCTCAGAGCTATTTTCCTCTAAATTAATGGTTCCCATTGTAGTAGATTCAGTGCTTACCTTTATAGCATACTTTTTACTGTCTCTTTTATCATCATGATAGAATTCACAACTAATAAGACCTAGCTATACATAAAATTTCAGGGAAGTGTATGTGTGTGTATGTGTTGCCCTAAGTGTAATGTACAGGAGAAATAAAATGAGATGGACTTCTAGTAAATTTTTTTTTTTTGAGATGAAATTTTGCTCTTGTTGCCCAGGCTGGAGTGCAATGGCGTGATCTTGACTCACCGCAACCTCTGCCTCCCAGGTTCAAGTGATTCTCCTGCCTCAGTCCCTGGAGTAACTGGGATTACAGGCACCCACCACCACACCCAGCTAATATTTTTGTATTTTTAGTAGAGATGGGGTTTCGCCATGTCTCAAACTCTTGACCTCAGGTGATCCACCTGCCTCGGCCTCCCTAAGTGCTGGGATTACAGGCGTGAGCCACCAAGTCTGGCCTTTAGTAAAATATTATATATGTCACTGAACAAATGTTCCTGTAAAACTCTGTTTGAAGACAAAAAGTAGTTCTCCTGACACTCATCCATAACACTGAACAAACAAGACAATAGCTATGAATGCAGAAAGATCCAGACATGCAGCAGTGGCCACTCAGCACTGCTGGCATTTCTCTAGTGATGGGATTTTCCATAATGGTGAATAGTGCTTCTAAAAGTTTAAAATAGAGAAATGAAGTCCCTTCAATTTATATTTACATGGTAGTTACATTCCTGGAAAATCAAGGATTTGTCCAAGTCTTGCAAAAAAATACTTTTTAAACTATATAAACCAGAGTTAAGTTCCAGCAGTTCATTTTGAACAGGTTTTTCTCCTATGTGAATGTCAGGTGTGACACTGAGGACCGTGTGGGACTCGGGGCAATGCTTTATTGCTTACTACAGGCGATATAGCATCCTTGTCGCCCCCCCATCACTGGCAGAGCTTCCCTACAATTTGGTATTTGATACCGTTCTGGGTTTTCAGAACGTTCCCTTGTGCTATGAGTAAGAAGTAGATGGGGGTAGAGAACAAAAAGAGAAGTGGGAGCCATTGAGCTGCTGGTCATTGAGGTGAGATGTAATGATGGCCTGAACTAAGACAGGAACCACAGAGGCTCAGGGAGAATACATGAATCCTGGAATTTGTACCTAGAGCTGTCATGGATACCTTTCAGGTTCTTCCTGGAGTCACTTGGTGACCCCATTTATTGCTATGGGGAAGACTAGAGGAAAATCAGGTATGGGCAGAAAGGTCAATGAGTCCACCTTGGACATATTAAGTCTGAGATGCCTGTAAGAGATCAAAGTGGAAATGTCCAACGTGAACTTGGGTGTGTGAGCTTGGGCTCAGAAAGTAGATGCAGACATAGCTTCACCCAGCGTGAAGCGTTAAGAATGGATGAGGTCTCCTGGAAGGAGGGTATGGAGGGCTAGGAGGAGAAGGCAGGCCTGAGGCCCTATAGAACCCTGGCATCCAGGGGGCAGAGAGAGCCCGCTGGTCCTCTCCACTGCCATTTGTATACATCACATCTCCTGACTCAGTGGCAGTCTCAGATGCAGGTCTGTGATGAATATATCACTGTGGCTTGTCAAGGACTAGAGTGTTCTCCTGGCAGATGGTAAGGACTCAGTGCATATTGGTTGATTGGCTGTCTGGAGTTGTGTGTTGATAACATTTAGCGTTTTTGCATTGTATTTGAAAAGAAGCTAAAGCCAATCTGTATGTGCCATTTGTTTCCCCAGCCTTGATGACATTCAGAAATACTGAGTAAGAAGCTGGTGGACTGGGACTCAGTTGGCGTTCTTCCAAATTGAGATGCCAGAGGGAGCAGTGGCTGGGGTCACTGGGCACTGGCTGGCATGGAAAGTCCATAATTAACTTGTTTTGTTTTATGCCTCATGGGGAGGAAATGCTGTCTGTTTTAATTTTGTGAGCCTCCAACATGGTGAGGTTTCAAAAAGGAAAAGAAATCTTATTTTTGGGGCCTGAAAGGTCTAGGACAGCAACTTAATGGGGTATTTTGAGATTCTATGACAGCAAATGACTAAGTCATTATGCTACTGCATAACAAACCTTCCAAAGTTCAGTGACTTATAGGAATGATTATTTATTCTTACTCAGCTGTCTATGGATTGCCTGACCAAGGCTATGTTCTTTTGGCCTTGGCTCCAAGCTGCATTCTTTTTGAACCAGCAGCTACCTGGAAGTGTATGTCTCATAGCAATGGCAAAAATCCAGAAACAGAAGGCTAACTGCCTCTGCCTGTGTTTTATCTGCCCAACTCCTACTGGCTGAAATAGGGCACATGGCTAAGCCCGAGGTCAAAGGGTGGGAAAATACCCCCCTCTTCAAGTGGAGGGACAGCAAAGTCACGTGGACAGAAGGAGTGATGATGAATTGAGAACCATAACGTAATCTACAAAAGAAGGGATAACAAATTCTCATGCCTACCAGGACCAAGCAAAGCATGATACACGAGTAAAGATGCTGGATCATAGTGATGCAGGGATGTTTTGAGTTCATAAAAATACAGGCATGTTTATCACAATTATGAGACTTAAAAAATGTATCCAACTTTTCTGGAAATATTAGGCCCACAATCTTACATTTTTCCATTTCTGATGAAGACATGGATGTAGAGAATGACTTCTCTACCTTAAGAATACTAAGAGTATTGACAGTGGACAGAGCTGGAGAGGCAATAAGGAGTAGTGAGAGCTGTGGCAAAGCAGAAACCAAAGCACCTTGTCTGAAAGGTACAGCTATCACTTGATTTCAGTCCATTGTTGTCAGATGGTATATTAACTCCTTCTCATACTGCTATAAATAACTCCCTAAAACTGGGTAATTTATAAATAAAAGAGGTTTAATTGACTTGCAATTTCACAGGCTGCACAGGAAGCATGACTGGGAGGCCACAGGAAACTTACAATCAGGGTGGAAGGTGAAGGGGAAGCAGTTACATCTCCATGGCAGGAGCAGCAAGAAGAAAGAGTGAAGCTGGATGTGCTATACACTTTTAAATAACTAGATCTTGTGAGAATGCATCCTGAGACAGCACTAGGACAATGGGGCTAAACCATTAGAAATCACCTCCATGATCTCATCGTCTCCTACCAGGCCCCTCCTCCAACGCTCGGGATTACAATTCAACATGAGAGTTGGGTAGGGACAGAGAGCCAAACCATATCATTTCTCCCCTGGCTCCTCCCAAATCTCATATCCTTCTCACATTTCAAAGCACAAGTATGCCTTCCCAACAGTCCCCCAAAGTCTTAACTCATTTCAGCATTTACTCCAAAGTCCAAGTCCAACACCTTGTCTGAGGCAAGTCCCTTCCACCTATAAGCCCGCAAAATAATAAAAAAGTTAGGTGTTACTTTTAAGATACAATGGAGGTACAGGCATTGGGTAAATGCTTCCATTCTAAAAGGGAAATATTGGCCAAAACAAAGGGGCTACAGGCCCCATGCAAGTCTGAAACCCAGCAGGGCAGTCATTAAATCTTAAAGCTCTGAAATAATCCCTTTGGCTACATGTCTCACATCCAGGGCACACTGATACAAGGGCTGGGCTCCCAAGGCCTTAAGAGGTTCTGTGCCTGTGGCTCTGCAGGGTACAGCCCCCACAGCTGTTTCCACGGGCTGGTGTTGAGTGCCTGCAGCTTTTCCAGGAGCATGGTGCAAGCTGTTGGTGAATCTACCATTCTGGGGTCTGAAGGACAGTAGCCCTCTTCTCACAGCTTCACTAGGCAGTGCCCCAGTGGGGACTCCAACCCTACATTTCCCTTTCTCACTGCCCCACTAGAAGTCCTCCATGAGGGCTCTGGCCCTGCAGCAGACTTCTACCTGAACATTGAGACGTTTCCATACATCCTCTGAAATCTAGGTGGAGGCTCTCAAGCCTCAGCTCTTGCCCTCTGCACACCCACAGGCTTAACACCAGATGGAAGCTGCCAAGGCTTAGTGCTTGTAGCCTCTGGAGCAGCAGCCTGAGCTGTACTTTGGCTCCTTTTAGCCATGGTGTGATGCAGGACACCATGTCTCGAGGCTACACACAGTAGCAGGGCCCTGGTCCTGCCCCAGGAAACCATTTCTTCCCCCAGGCCCCTAGGCCTGTGATGGGAGGCGCTGCCTCAAAGATCTCTGACATGCCCTGGAGGCATTTCCCCTCTTGTCATGGCTATTAACATTCAACATCTTATGTGGTACTTTTTCTCCCATAGCCAGGATTCGTGGGTCCAGGACTCAAGGGGTGGAAAAGGAAGTGGCCTTACTCACCATCACCCAAAGTAACCCACTTGCAAAATTTTTGCTTCTTGTTCCCATGACATTATGTTCTGCTGGCCTGGAGGTCTTAGTTCCAGAGGGAGGACTGCTGCCACCAGGAGACACAACAATGATTCCATTAAACTGGAAGTTAAGATTGCTGCCTGGCCACTTTAGGCTCTTCCTGCCTCTAAGAGGGGATTAACAGTGTTGGCTGGGGTAACTGAACTGGACTATTAAGATGAAATCAAATGACTACCCCATTCCTGGTACCAATTTTCTGTATTAATTCCTTCTCACACTGCTATTAGTCTATTCTCACATTGCTATAAAGAACTACCCATATCAGATGGGATCACAGGCTTAGCATAATGTGGACTTTTAGATGTCAATGGAGGCTAAAAATTCAGATTTTCATGTGAAATTTTCTAACTTTAAAATGTTAAACAAAATCCACTGAAGGTAGGAAATAGACTACAGGCCAGCCACCACACTATAATGTCTATTCTCTAAGTTTGGATTTCTGAGGTTGGCAGAACTTTTTTTTCTACTCCCAAGTGGCCACCAAAGGGGCAGTGGTTTCTGGATATGTCTTTGAGGTCCTAACAGCCAGTTTCCTTATGAAGAGTGAGGTCAATAAATTCAGACGCTAGAATGCTTTCGTCCTAATTCTCTTGCTTCCATAAAAATCCAATTCAATTTAAACTGCAAGGCATAGTGAGTTGTAATTACTATATTTATAAAAATTATATATAATTAGAGCAGGGTTTCAGGAACCAGGCCAGTTCTCCCCCAGAATATACATTCAAAAGCACATTTTAAAAGAACAAAGGATGTTCTTGGGTAGGGCTATCATGTGACATCTCCCAGGGCCATTTTGGTCACTTGTTTATAGGGGGCTAAGTATAAGTTCCTCCTGAGCTCTTTGGACTCAAACCACTATAAGAATAGCAAAATTTCTTTTTGGAAATTATAGGCAGAATAATTTATTTCCTGAACAAAAAGTCAGGGCATGTGGGTTAGCTGAGAATCTGCATGCGCCTTACACACCCAGAAGGCAGTTGTGAGGTTGGAGGCTGACAAAGGTGGATTTGGAAATGAGAGGGAGACAGAAATGATTGCTAGTGGTGGGATGGCCAGGTGACTCCTGAGTCCCCAGGTCCTCTCCAGGAATGTGACCTCTTGAGAGAGGCAGGGGACAAAGCCCTGCTAGTGGAGGGATCAGGTGGCTTTGGTTTCCATTTCCTCTCTGGTAGCTCAGTTGCCAGGTGAGATGCAAGGGGCCAGACACCCAAGGGGCTACCTTCTCCACAAACCCAAATCTCAGAGTTTGTCAGTTTCCATGCAAGATGGAGCCCACAGAACTTTCACCCAGGCCGGTGCATCTGGAGCTGGAAATCACACTTTTCCTGAAGCCGAGCCTGTTCAGGGCTTCAGATGAGACCCTGCCTGCAGTCAGCTGTTTATCTCACCTATCTACCCTGGCAATCCATAAGGTTGACTTGCTGTCCCTGGACAGAATGTGGCCTCACGTGCTTTGAGAACTTTGCAGGGTTTATGTCCTCTGCCGGGGATGCCATCACCTCCTTTGCCCATTTATCAAGATCCAGTCATCACATTCTTATCTGGGGTACTTTGTCTGATGCCCATGCCATGCAAAATCCAGCACTCACTCTTCTCACTGCATACAACATGGCACCTCTTGTGGGATGCTGCAATAACTTTTCAGAGGTCAGAGGCTCCAAACAGCAACAGCTTGAGCTAGGTACATTCATTGTCCCAAATCACAGGAGGAAGTAGTCCAGGGCTGGCCTGGGGTCCTTAGTGCTAAGGAAGCAGGCACTTGCTAGTCCATTTTTCCACCATTCCTAGGGGTTACCCTTATCTAATGGACCCAGACACCACTGCCACTGGAGTCAGAAACTCCAGCCAGTGGGATGGGGAAAGGGTGAAAAGAGAGGGCTTGCCTCTTAAGGACACAGCAGGAAGCTGTACGCGTTCATTCATTCAGCATATATTCATGGGGTGTTTTTCACATGGTAGAAACTGTTTTAGATACTGGGGATGTGGCAATAAACAGGACTTAGAAAAATCCCTGCCACTATGGAGTGTCCTATGGGAGGTGAGGGTCCTGAGAACGTTAATAAAATAGGGAAATACAACATGTATTCCAGGTGGTGTGAAAACTGCCAAAAAAAAAGAGGAAACTTACATCTTAGGGAACTTCCAGTGCAGGGAGGGTGCTTGGGCTGTGGTGCTTGTTTGCATTTAATTAAAGAGCATGGATTGTCATTGCTTGTTAGCCGGAGGGTGCAAGGTTTCCCGAGGGTGTGACTGGCAACCCAGGAGCGCGTGCTCCATCTGTCCTGCAGGTGGCGCGCCTGAGTCCGCGCTCGGCAGCCTCTCCGGGAAGGTGAAGGACGCTGCCGCATTGGGGGCCTGCTCTGGGGTCTGAAAGCCCACTACGCTGTTCCCCTTGGGGTCGTCTTGGTGGCATCGACCCACCTCCCCCTATCCCGACCCAAAGCCTGCGTAGTTCTTGTGGAATGTGCATTTCATCTTCAACAAGAGAACAGCCGTTTTTCCGAAGGTCTCTATTTCATCTATTTTTCAGGAGCAGAGGCTCATTTCTCCTGCCTTGGATTTAAGACACTCTAGTCACTTCTTTTTTATTGCTTCATTTGAAATAGCAGACAGTTCCGACTTTTTGTTTTGCTTTGTGTTCCCAGGTTTTACAGAGCGCTGTCTGGCTGCATTACAAAGCTCTCCCAGTTTCCCTCTCCCACCACCAGCCCCGCTCCCTACACCGCCCGCCCCCAACTATAAAATGGCAATCATATTGCCTGCCTCATGTTGGCCAAACAAGATAACGTCTGCAATAAGTAAGGTTGCCAGACTCGGCAAATCAAAATACAGGACACCTGGGTTTAAGGTGTTTGATAACGATTTTTTTAAAGTGTATGTCCCAAATGTTGCACAGGACGTACTCTTAAAAAAATCATGAATTATCCTATGAAATTCAAAATTACTGGGTACCCTGTATTTAATCTGGCGATTCAAACATAAGGCGCTTAACACAGGGCATGGCCTGAGGTCACAGTAAGTGCCAGGGACAATGATGAGGGTGATGACACTTTAATTCTGATGAATGCCCACACCCCAGGAGGGAAGCGAGGGTGCGTAGTCATAAGAAGCGACTTGAGCAATGGAGGCCTAGGCTGAGCCTTGAAGGACTTCATTCATGTGTTCAACAAATATTTATTGAGCACTTTTTAAGGGCTGGGCTCTGTCCCAGGTGCTAGGGATGCAGCATTGAACAAAACAGATAAAAGTCACTGCCTTCGTGGGCTTGATTATTGCCGGGGGAGACAGTAAGGAAGATAAGCAGGCCAGACGCAGTGGCTCACGCCTGTAATCCCAGCACTTTGGAAGACCAAGGCAGGTGGATCACAAGGTCAGGGGTTCAAGACCAGCCTGGCCAATATGGTGAAACCCTGTCTCTACTAAAAATACAAAAATTAGCCAGGCGTGGTGGCAGACGCCTTTAATCCCAGCTACTTGGGAGACTGAGGCAGGAGAATCGCTTGAACCTGGAGGCAGAGGTTGCAGTGAGCCAAGATCGCACCACTGCACTCTAGGTCTCAAAAAAAAAAAAAAAAAAAAAAAAAAAAAAAAAAAAAAAAAGATAAGCAAAATCTATAGCGTGTCTAATGAGTGCCAGGGAGAAAAGTAAGAATGAATTGTTGAGGCGAGGTAAAGTTTTGGAGCGGGTGGGAAGGACAGATTTACCGAGAAGTTGACGGAAGTAACAACGTGAAGGAAAGAAGGAGAGGAGCTGTGAGATATTTAGGGAAAGCTCATCTGAGGAAAGGAAGGTAGCAAGCGCGGGGATCCTACAGCGGCGTGCACCTGAACGTGCAAGAAACAGCGAGGGCAGGAGCAGAGGGAGCAAGCAAGGGGAGGGGAAAAGGCGGCCGAGTCTCACAGGATCTTGGGGCACCAGCCGGACGTTGAGCGAGAGGGAGCCTCTGCATGGCTCTGACATGATGTGACCTACGTTCCGTTCAGATGCCCCTGGCTGCTTGCGGAGGATACACTGCAAGGCAGAAGCAGAGAGCCCTGTGAAGGGGTGACTGCGACAGTCCGGATGAGAGAGGACGGTGGTTGGGAGCAGGGAGGAAGGTGGTGAACACGTTTTGAAGGCAGTGCTGATAGAATTTGCTGCTGGTTCCAGTTTGGAGAGAGAGCGAGTGAGCCAGGGGGAGGAGATGAGGACACTAAGGCTGACTTACAGAGAGTTAGCGAGATGGAGAACGGGGAAAGGCGCGATGGTTGAGGCAATCCCGTCCATGTGGGCTTCAGCCAGGAAGTGTCTGCAGTGAGGGCGTGACTTCCAGCCCACGTGGGACAGCCTGTTTCTCCACCCTCCCAGCTGTACCGTGGACACGCCTGTCATGCATCCTGCCTCCCCACGCGGTCCTGCTGTGAATGAACTCAGTGATCTTTGCTGCCCTGGTCGCTTGCAGCAAGAGACTGCTTGGCCACTGTGCTGAGAGAGGTCGTGTTTCAGAGCACCCTGGCCCAGACAGAGAGCCTCCCCTGCCCTCAGGAGGCCCAGGAAGGTTTCCTGGGCTGCCTGAGTCTAGCCACTGCTCCCAAGATCCATGGCCCATCAGCAGATCATCCCAAAATTTAGTGGCTTAAATAGCATCCATCAGTTACTTGGCTTACAAATAGGCCATTTGGGCCAGGTTCCATGGGGAAGGCTCATCTCTGTCCTCACACCATCGGCCAGGGAGGCTTTTCTGGGGAAGGCAGGGTCTGCCGTCAAAATTTGGCAGACAGGGTGGTGCTGGCTGTTGCCAGGGATGTCCACTGAGAGACTTTGGTTTCAAATCCCAGCTCCAGCAGGTGCAGCCTTATGATCTTGAAAATGTCCCTCAACCTCTCTGTGTCTGTTCTCTCATTTGTCAAGTGGGGGTTGTCATAGCGCCTATCTTACAGGGAATTCATAGGGATAATACATTCAAGGGATGTAAAGCAGCGTCTGGGACATAGTGCTCAGTAAGTAGTAATGATCAATATTAGTATTGTGAATTTTTTATCATACGAGGAAAAATTCAAGGCAGTAATTAACAATTTGTGCGCACTTCTCTGTCTTCGTGTCTCCATGAGTAGAGTTTCAAAGAAGGTTTTAAAAAAGTAGCTCACTAGTAAAACTAGCTAATACATGTTAATCATAGAAATTTAGAAATAGAAGAAAATTACCCAAGTTAATTGCCGTTGCTATCTTGGGACCATTTCTTTCCAGCGGTGGTTCTCTTTTGTTACATTACCCCTTATTTTAGAGCAGGCTTAGGAGAATAAAGAGGAGAAGGCAAGTGGGTGAACGAACATGTCACGCACAGAGTCAGGAGCAGACATTTCAATACGTTCCAATCCACCCGGGACAGAAATGGCTTGTTCTAAGGTTTGAAATGACCCCCTTCTCTCTCAGGTGAGAATGGCCATAACTCCAGGGATGCTGTGATGCGTGGAGTTCACCATCTTCAGCAAGAATGCGGTGTGGGCTCACAGCGGGAGTGTGTTCGCCTGTGCATTTTACATTTCAAACATTCGTCACTCAAGAGCATTGTCCAACAGACCCCTTCAGGGAGCCAGGCCGGGAAACGCTGAGTTCAGAGAGGGGCTTTGATATCTGAGAGCACAGTGAAAGAGATGTTTTTGATAGAAGAGTGATTCTCAGCTGCCGAATAAGAAATAGTCCTCATCCATAATGCATGGCCCTTTAGAAGACAGAAAGAAAAGTCAGTCTAAATGTGGCATAGACTGGAAAAAGATGAGGAGTGATTTAGCATGCCATTCAGCAGAGCCCGAGTCCTTTTCTCAGCTAATTCATGCTTCCCCCAGGCTGACTGAGGAAGGCCCCTTGTTGGGGGCTTGCATGGTGTGTGTTGGTGTTGGGAAGAGGTGCAAAGGAAAGCGTTAAATGGCAAGGAGGATGGACATGACAAAAGACAGATCAAGACCAAACACGAAGGATGTTTTCTAACTCAGAGATGACTTTCCTCAAATATTCTACATCCTTTTGTGGCTTTTATTTTGGGATCTTGATTTTGGCTGTAGTGTTCACCAGCAGACGCACAACTAAGAAAAGTGGTGAGGGGCGACATATGGGTTTGGAGGCCTTGATGGAGCGACAATCCTGCTGGCTTAGTGGCCCTCTGCGTGGCACCCGGACATGGGATGGAGCCTGTTTAATGCATTAAGCGATGTTTCCAGAGCCTGGAGCAGCTCTTTGTTTGTTCAAGGGTGTTAACAACAGGACTTCCCAGGGCCCTCAGCCTCCGAAACAAGCTAGTTTCGGAAACACTGTGGGAAAATATTGGTAGTGGGTTGAATAGTGTCCCTCCTAAAGATATATCCAAGTCGTAGTGCCAGGTTCCTGTGAATGTGGCCTTCGTGGAAATAGGGTCTTTGCAGAGGCAATTATGGTAAGGACTGAGATAATGTCTGAGGTGGTTTGGCTATGTTCCCACCTAAGTCTCAAACTGTAGCTCCCATAATTCCCACATGTCGTGGGAGGGACTGGTAGGAGATAATTAAATCATGGGGTGGGTCCATGCTGTTCTCGTGAGGGTAAGTAAGTCTCACGAGATCTGATGGTTTTATAGACAGGAGTTCCCCTGCACGAGCTCTCTCCCTTTCCTGCCGCCATGTAAGACATACCTTTTGCCAAGATTGTGAGGCCTTCCCAGCCATGTGGAACTGCAAGTCTATTAATCTTCTTTTTCTTTATAAATTACCCGGTCTTGGGGATGTCTTTACCAGCAGTGTGAAAACACACACATACTTCCTGGACTTAGGGTAGGCCCTAAATCTAACGGCTGGCATCCTTGACAAGAAGAGGACATACAAAGAGAAACCCAGGGCAGAGGCTGCGTGAAGATGGAGGCACAGCCTGGGGAGAGGCTGCCACAAGCCAAGGATTGCTGAAAGCCACCAGGAGCTGGAAGGAGAAAAGAAGGATCTCCCCTGAAGTCTTTGGAGGAAATGTGGCCCTCCTGGCACCTTAGTTGCAGATGTCTAGCCTTCAAAACTGAGAGAGTAAAATAAATTCCTCATGTTTTAAATCGCTGCAAGTTTGTTATGATGGCCTTAAGAAGTGAATCCAGTGTTTTAGACCTAAGTCTCTCTGATTTCATTTTGTCCCATTCTCTTGTCACTTTTATGTGTCAACCAGAATGGATTTCTGGCAGTTTCCAGTTCTTTTTTTTTTTGAGATGGAGTTTTGCTCTTGTCACCCAGGCTGGAGTGCAGTGGCATGACCTTAGCTCACTGTAGCCTCTGCCTCCAGATTCAAGCCATTCTCATCTGCCTCAGCCTCCCGAGTAGCTGGGATTACAAGTGTGCACCACTATGCCCAGATAATTTTATATTTTTAGTAGAGATGGGGTTTCACCGTTTTGGCCAGGCTGGTTTCGAACTCCAGACCTCAGGTGATCTGCCCACCTCAGCCTCCCAAAATGATGAGATTACAGGTATGAGCCACCACGCCTGGTCTGGAAGTTTCCAGTTCTTTCCCATTTTCTCCCCACCGTTCCTTCCCCCACACTGTCCCTGGTTATTGCTTCCAGCACTGACACCCCACCCCATCTGCCTTTCAGAATTAAGCTCTGCTAGTCAAGACAGCCTTTCCTGACACCACCTCCATCCCAGAATATATTCTGTCCCCTGGTTGTACCATGGCCCTACCAAGGCTGGGCATGATCATTTATTTGTGTGACTGACCTGTCCCTCTCATCAGGCCACACAACCCATTCATTCATCAAATTGTTACCAGTGGAGAGTGTCAAGGTTCTTGGTATTTTGAACAAAGAATTGGACAAAACGCGCAAACAAAGCAAGGAAAGAATGCAGCAACAAAAGCAGAGATTTATTGAAAACAAAAGTACACTCCAGAGTGGGAGCAGGCCAAGCAGCCACAGCCACTTGAGGGCCAAGATACAGAATCTTCTCGGGTCCAAGTACCCCATAGAGGTTTCCCATTGGCCACTTAGTGCTCACCCCATGTAAATGAAGTGGTGGCTCACAATCCGTCTGATTGCAGAAAGCAACCTATCAGAGGCTGAAGTGAACTTACAAAGGCCACACTCCTATGCAAACATCTGATTGGTTGTGGAAAGTAACCAATCAGAGGCCAAAGTGAAGTTACAAAGTTGCAGTTCTATGCAAATGAAGACTTGGCTCCCAGTGCCCCACAGTCAGTCTGATTGGTTGCAGACAGCAACCAATTAGAGGCTGAAGTGAAGTTACAAAGTTACACTCCTATGCAAACGTCTGATTGGCTGCATAAAGCAACCAATCAGAGGCACTTTCAGTTTCCCATCTGCCTCACAAAAAAGGTGAGAGTTTGCAAAGAGAGTAGCCTCTGGTCCTTTCGTGTTATTAGGGGTGGAAAGTTACAGTTTCCCTTTCTATTTAGTTCTAGGGAGTCAGTGTGAAACAGCCTTAGGTTCCTTGCCTCCAGACCCATTTCTCCTGCCTCAAAATACTTACTGAACACCTATGTATTGCAAGCACTAGCCTAGGCATGGGCCAGAGAAAAAGGAACTTAGTATGAGAAATCTTCCTTTAAAAAAAGTATTGGTGTTCTAATAGACATTAACTGCCAGTAAGGGATACGGTGGCTTTAAGAATTAGATGGAAAACATGTCAGTAGTTTAGAACAGTGCCTGATCCACAGTAAGAACTCAATGAATTCTGGTTGGTATTATGGATTCTGTGACTAGGAAGTTATTATTGGAAGAAACAGCACGCGGTCCAAACAACTTGTCTCTGGGCCAAACCCTGCTATTCTTTTGTAAAGCAAGAGAAGAAGGAAAGTGCTGGCTCTGTGGAAAATTGCACAAACCTCTTTGCCACTGTCTCCAAGTCTTTGGCTCTATGTCTGTGTGTTGCACGCAGCCATGTACACTCATACACACACACATGCACATGCACACATCCATCCCTGTAGTCCTGTGTCTGCTGTCTCGCCCACACCCTTGGCCATGGCAGCCAGCTCTCCTGGTGTTTCTGGGGCCATGGAGAAAGTTCTCAGAATCCATTTCCTTCCAGGTGTGAGCAGGTAGCCACCTGCCCACATTGCAAACCTACAGGAAGCCTCTCAATCACTGCGGCTGGGTCAGTAGACCTTGTTTGTGTTCATCTCTGGTGCAACACCACGCCCACCTCCATGCAGGAATTGATGGGTCCCTGGTAGGGGGCTGAGATCATCTCCATTGACTTGCATTTGTGTGAGTTGGTTGTGATGTGGGAAAGAAAAGTTCTATTCAAATTCCTTTTCCACTCTTCCGCCTACCTCCCATGACTTCAGAAGTTGGAAAGGCAAAGGTGAGTGAAGAAGTATCCGGGAATGAAATGCAGTTTAAATAGAATCTAAAGCAGTCCTCGTCCCTCTCTGTGGCAGATGCACCTGACAGCAGTCCCTTAGGCATGCCCTGAGAATGGCGCACCTGCATGTGTGTTTCAAGTTCCCAGCGAAGGAATCCAGGGGCAGCCAACCCGGAGATCCATTCCTGGTCTATAAGGAACATCTGAGCTCCTCCAGCCCCTCCGTGGAACGTGGAGAGAGGCCCTGTGTTTTGGGTTGAATGACAGTTGCCAAATCGAGGTTGTCAGGAGGAGGGTGCTAGGTGAAAGTGCTTATCAACCGCATGCCTTTTGCGAGCAGTTGCAGTTTTTCTGCTCAGGCTGCTGCCACTGGACTGGGGGTTCTGCTGTCCAGCCCTCCATGACTAGACTCTCGCCTGTACGTAAGCCCCCAGTGAAACCCCACAGCTCCTTTGCTGGTCTCTTCCTTGGCCCTGGTGCCAACCGCATTAGAGTGGATGGGGGCTCAGCACAATATTCTCCCCTGGGAGGAGCAGGTAGGGCCCCTTGGTGAGATGGCCTCATCCAGAGGAGGGATCTGATGATGGCGTGGCCCACACAAGGGTTTCATTCGGTTCATAAGGTGATTTGAAAGTTCTGAGTTAGTTGTCAGTGTTTTAAAATAGGCAGATTCACATGAAGATACTTGTCCCAGGTTTTGCAAACAGAGAGAGCTCTGGTCACATCAGGCCTGGTTCTCACCCAAATTTGCTGGGCCACAGCAAGCCTCCATGCGCTTTCATTTTTAAAATTTTATTATATGTAATATATACATTTATATTAAAATATAAAATTATTTATATGAAAATATATAAATTAATGGATATAAATTCTATATATAATATATAAATTATAATTAATATATAATACACATTTTATATATAATGGATATAAATGTTTTTATTTGCATTGAGGTATAACTTTGTAACTTCAAATAGATACAAATTATATATAATATATTAATTTCTATCTATAATATAGAAATTACATGTATTAATGATATGATTAATGTATAATAATATATTCATATCAATGATATACAATATGAATTTATATATAATATATACTCATATGTATTATTTATAGTAGTATATAATAGATAATATGTAATTATATATTACTAATAATGTATATTATATACACATTATATATTATATGTATTATAATATGTAGTAACATTTATATAATATGTGACATATTAATTATATATTATATATAATATATTAATGTGTGATAATGTTAACATATTAAGATCATAATGTAATATTATATTATTACATGTTAATTACATTATATATAAATTAGAATAAATAATACATTAGTTATATAATTAATAATATAATATATAAGTGTAGATTATATATTATGATTTTACATTGTCAATTAATATATAATATATAAATTTATCTATTTCATATAATAAATATTAATTATATATAATTAAATATAAATTAAATCTATTATATATAGTTAATATACATTATATATTATATAATTTTCTACAAATATATATTTATATAATGTATATTATACATATTATATGAAATGTATTTATACATAAATTATGTGTGTGTGTGTATATGTGTGTAGTGGTGAAGTCTGAGATTTGAGTACACCCAACCCTCATATAGTGTACATTGTACCCAATATGTAGTTTTTTATTCTTCACCCCCTCCTACTCTCCCCTCTCTGAGTCTCTGATGTTCATTATATAACTTTTTGGTATGCCTTTGTGTACTCATAGCTTAGCTCCCACTCACAAATGAGAACATATGGAATTTGGTTTTTCACTCCTGAATGACTTCACTTAGCATAATGGCCTCCAGCTCATCCAAGTTCCTGCAAAAGACATCCTTGTATTCTTTTTTCTGGATGAGTAATATTCCATGGCGTATATATACCACATTTTATTATCCACTCATTGGCTGATGGGCACTCAGGTTGCTTCTGTATCTTTGCAATTCTGCATTGTGCTGTCCTTGCCCTTTTAAATGGGACACATGCCCTTCTGCTCATCACTGTCACTGCTTCTCCCTGCTCGGCTCTCTCATTCCCCTCCTCCATGTCCCTGCAGTCTCTGGGTTTGTGCGGCTACTTCCGTGGCTCTCAGGGCACAGTGCATCATGGCTGTGCTCAGTCATCTTTGCTGATAAACTGAGGGCAGAGAGCTGGAGAGAATATTAAAATCCCATCATGCGGGCACAGTGCTTCTCCTCCCAGGCCTCAAGCCTCGGCTCAGGCCTTCTGCAGACTCAAAGGTGAAAGAACCAGGATACATCTGCATCATGGCATGGCTCATGATCTGCCCAGAGGGCTGGCACCCACCATGTGCCTGGCCCCTGAACCACCACACCCCACTGCAGAGTTGGATGGTACAGGGCATGGACGAGTGTCCTGAGGCTGCTATAACAAATGACTATGAACTATGTGGCTTAGAATCACAGAAAATTCTTCCCCCACAGATCTAGAAGCCCGAAACTGAGGTGTTACCAGGGATGCACTCTCTCTAAAGGCTCTAGCTGAGAGTCTGTTCCAGCTTCTGATGGCTCCTGGGGTTCCTCCACTATGGCCACAGTGCTCCAATCTCTGCCTCTGTGGGCGGACAGCCTCCTCCTCTTCCCTTCCATCCTCCACATGTCTGCCTCCCTCTGCCTCACTCTTATAAGGATGCCTGGGATTTTTCTTATGGCCCACCCGGATAATCTAGGACCAGCGCCTCCTCTCCAGATCTTTAATTTAATTGCATTGTTTGCCCTATAGGGAGTATTTACTCTTCTGCCCTAGGGAGCATAGGTTCAGGGATGAGGGCATGGTCATATCCTTCGGGGGCCACCATTCAGTCAACCAAAGGCAAAGGGAAAAGCTTCAGGACAGTCAGACGTGGTTTCAAATCCCAATTCTGATGATTTCCGGTTGTCTGATCTCGGGCAAATCACTTTACCCATTTAAATCTGTCTCAGTGGCATTAAAATGGCATTAAGAAACTAGTTCATGGAGTTGTGATGATTTGATCAGCTAATGTGTGCAGGGCACGCAGCTGGGCACCTGGCACTCTAAGTCAGTGTTCAGCACGTGCTAGCAGAAAAGCAACCACCTGCAGAAGTCAACTGTGGCACATTCTCTGAAAAGCTGTGTGCTATGAGCCATGCCTCTCCATCTCCAAGAAATCTGTCCGAGCTTGTCATCAGCCTTCCCAGGATGTGCATGTTTTCTGTGTGCTGGGGGAATTCGGTGAGAGCAGGCGGGGGGGATAAACACGTGCGTGTGTCTCCTCCCTGTGTTTTGCATGGTGCGTGTTGCTTCTCGAATGTATGCCTGAGATTTATTCCTGCTTTTGCTTTTTTACAGTGGATTGGACAGGTTTGGATGAGGAACAGAAACACAGAGAGGGTAAGTGGCTTGCCCCATGTCACCCACACAATCAGTGGGGAAGACACACGCTTCCTTCTCCCCGAGCCCTGTATGATGCTTGTGCTCATTATATGGCATGATGAAATTGCTTCCCTCGTATCCTGTGGTTTTACAAGCAATCTGGGGGAGTGGGAGTCTAAAACTTTGCCTAACTCCTGATTGTAATGGAACCAGTTGCAGGGAGGCACATGTGCTGTTTGGAGTCCCCTGGGCAAATTAAACCCCATTCTTGCTTATAGAGACCACCACTCCATTGAAACACAGTGGCACAGGCCCTCCCCTGAGTGTACCTGAGCAATTCTGGAGGGTGGAGCTGCTGGTGTTGGCTTCTGGATGCTGGGGAAGTGGTTTCTCATAGCCTGTTCCTCAACACACTTTGAGAATGTGATCTACCTAATTCTGCCAGTATGGGAGGCAGAGAGAGATGTTGGATGGGGAATGCCTGGGAAGTCCTTACCGGGCCTTCTGCTCTTCTCCTTATAAGACTGGAAGAGTTTCTGAATGGAGGAAAGGAGACTCGGTGTGTCACACAGGGTTCTTTGGCTGTATGCAACAGAAATCACTCTAAGCATAAGGAATGGGAACATAGGAAGGTGTTCGGAGGATGGAAGGAAAGCCTGGGAAGTGGAATATGGAAAAAAATATCAGGTCTCACAAGTCCAAGGAGATTCTTGGTAGCAAGACTGGTCTGATGGTCTTGTCTGGGCACCAGCAACTGAAATGAACTACCTTTGTCTTTCATCTGTGTCCTTTATAGGATCCCATCTTTTTTTTTTTTTTTTTAAGCATTCCTCACCTTCTGCCCAGCAAGCTATTTTAGGCTTATGTTGCAATTTTCCTGCCCAGCCCTGGGAATTAGTCATTTCTGAAGGAGCCCTGGCTCCTTTTAGGGGTGAGTGGTATTTAGAAACCAAGCTGGAGCGCTAGGGTGCTCATTCCTGCTAGAGTGTTCATGCTTCTGAGCCTCTCAGAGAACAGAACATATGTACATGTTTGTGTGTATGTGTATGTGTCGACATATAATTTTTTTTTTTTTGAGACACAGTCTTGCTCTGTTGCCCAGGCTGGAGTGCAATGGTGCAATCTCAGCTTTCTGCATCCTCCACCACCCAGGTTCAAGCAATTCTCCTGTCTCAGCCTCCTGAAGTAGCCGTGATTACAAGTGCCCACCACCACACCTGGGTAAATTAAACCCCATTCTTGCTTATAGAAACCAGCACTCCCTTGAAACACAATGACACAGGCCCTCCCTTGAGTGTACCTGAGCAATTCTGGAGGGTGGAGCTGATTTTTGTATTTTTAGTAGAGACAAGATTTCACCATGTTGGTCAGGCTGGTCAAGAACTCTTGACCTCATGATCCGCCAGCCTCAGCCTCCCAAAGTGTTTCAAGATTCAACAGAGTTCCAGATTCCTTTGCATTTCTTTTTCTGTCATCAAACTGAGGGTTGATAGCCCAAGTACTAGATTTAGAAGTTGTTTGAATTAGTAACCTCTACAACATCTGTGCGGTTATGTAATTCATTTGAAATACAGTTAGGGTTCTTTGTTTTTGTTTTTATTCAATTTTAGGGATTTTTTTTCTATATTCTTGTTGACATAATTTTATTTGTTGAATGCCTAAAACATTGACAAGATTCCAGAAGACTAATCTGTGTAAAACAATAGACCAAGTAAGGTGCTACCCTCTCTCCTCTCTCCTCTGCTGTGTTCTCACCCACCCTCTATAGGTAACCAGCTTCCTTAATCTTTGGTTACTGTACCTATTCTTTTTTTTCCCTCAAAATAAGCAAATACATACAAATAAGAACAGTGCAAATACATACAAATAAATAAATATTTTTTTCCCTCAAAATAAGCAAATACATACAAAATAAGATAATACATACATAAATAAATACATACATAAATAAATAATACATAAAATAATACATACATACATAATACATAATATATGTATTACATAATATATATATATATAATGCATACATACATAATACATAATATATGTATATATTATTATGTATGTATATATTGTGTAATATATGTATGTATATATTATTATGTATGTATATATATATTTTTTTATGTATATATTATTTATGTATATATTATGTATATAATATATTTATGTATATATATAATATATTTATATATATAATATAAATATATAATATATAATATATAATATATTTATGTATATATTATGTATATAATATTATGTATATATTATATTATAATATATAATATAATATATATTATATATTAATTATGTATATATTATTATGTATGTATATATTGTGTAATATATGTATGTATATATTACATAATATAATATATATATAATGCATACATACATAATACATAATATATGTAATACATAATACATATATAATACATAAAATAATACATACATAAAATAATACATACATAAATAAATAAATATTTTTTTCCCTCAAAATAAGCAAATACATACAAATAAGAACAGGGAGGAAGACAGAACTGATTATTATTTTAAAGGAGAATGAATTAATATAGTGGGTAATTTTTTAAATAAATAGAATGGAGGAGAGGAAGTGGCTGTGGGTGAGATGTTCTTTCCTACCACAGGGAGCAGTCTTCTTTTGGGGCACAGGGTTTGCTGGTCCCCACTGTTGATTCTTCACCCCACCCCAGTGGGAGTCTAGGGTGCTGCCCAGGCATCTGGCAAAGTTTCCCGTGCCCTCAACCCTTGCCTACTAGTGGTCCTCATAGCTCTGCCAGCATTATTCTTACAGCTCTCACACTCTGTTTTTTCACCTCTTGAAATCTTTTTCTGGTCCCCAGGACAGGTGATGTTAAAAATACCTGTGAGCGTCCTCATTCGAGGACCTCAGTTCCTGGAGGCCCTGGGGCCTTCTGCCGCAGTGACTCACCAGCTGTTCTTGGGGAACATGACTGTCTGGATACATTTGGTTTGCATCAGGGTTGACAGATTCAAAGCGAAAGGTGCTATAAGTGGATTCCAGGATACAGACCTTTCTAAAAGCACCCTGGAGAATCTTCTCAAGATGAGGCTTTAAATGTACGGTACATGGTAAGAGGAGCAGGGAGGAAAATATGTTGTCTTCCAAGTATGCTCTGACCCCATAAACCCGTGCCCTTGTCTCCCACCCTCCCCTCATCTGCCATGAACCAGCTGCACTGAGCTCTTTCTCTGCCTGCGTCCTCAGGCCTCTGCTCTTGCTGTTTCCTATAACCTAGAAAAATCTTCCCAGAGGCCTCCAGGAGGCTGGGTCATTCCTGTCATTCAATTGCAGTGTCACCTTCTGGGAAAGGCCCTTTCTGACTATACAGTTTGCTAGGGGGCCACAGACAGAGTGCCTTAAACAACAGAAATGTATTGCTCATAGCTGTGGAGGCTGGAAGTCCAAGTTGAGGGTGTTGGCGGGGTTGGTTTCTTCTGAGGTCTTGCTCAACAGAGACAGATGCCGTCTTCTCTCTGCATCTTCGCGTGGTCTTGCTTTTGTGTGTGTCTGTGTCCTAATCACTCTCCTTATAAGAACAACAGTCTTATTAGATTAGGAGCCCATCCTAGTGACCCTATTTTAACCTAATTACCTCGTTAAAGACACAGTCTCCATATACAGTCACATTCTGGGGTCCTGGGGGTTAGGACTTCAACATATGAACTTTGGAGGGTACAGCCTGGCTCACAATACTGACCATTCTATCGAAAGCCTTCCATCCTGCCTTGCCGCTCTTATAGCCACTCCCTATTTTATCTGCTTCAGAACCTCTATTACTCTCTAAAAGGACCTTAACCAATTTTACGTATTATTTATCTGTTACTCTAGAATGGCTCTGCCCAGTGAAAATATAATACAAGAGCAAATGTTGCCATGGATATAATTTTACATTTTCTAGCAGCCACATGGAAAAAAAAAAGTGTAAAAGTGAGATTAATCTTTTTTCTTTCAGTTCTGGGATACATGTGCAGAACACGCAGGCTTGTTACATAGATATACATGTGCCATGGTGGTTTGCTGCACCCATCAACCCATCATCTAGGTTTTTTTTTTTTGCTGTTTTTTTTTTTCTCTTTTTTCTTTTTGAAGAATAAAAGAGAGAAAAAAAGAGAAAGAGAGAGGGGAAGTTTTTTTTTTTTTAAGAGAAAGAAAGAAGTAGAATAAAAGAAAAAAAAGAGGGAGAGAGAATGAGAATCTTGCTCTATTGCTCAGGATTTCATTTAAATCTGTGAAATGCTCATGCAATTACTAAAAAGTGATTTATTTCCTATTATGTGATCACTTTTAGAATAGGTATGATATAATATTGAAAAAAATATATGTTTTGTGGATATGAGGTGGTAGGTTCTGTAAATATTAAATTTGCTTATTCCAGGTCTGAGTTCAAATCCAGTTTGTTTTTTTTTTTGCTCTCCATTAGGTTGGTAGATCGACCTCCATCCCTTTATATTAAGTCTTTGTGTGTCCTTGCCTATGAGAAAGGTCTGAATACAGCGTACCAATGGGTTTTAACTTTTTATTCAGTTTGTCTAACTGTATGTTTTGATTAGGGCATTTAATCCCTTTAAGTTTAGGCTTAATATTGATATATGTGAATTTAATACTGTTATTTAAGGCTAACTAGCTGTTTGCCCATTAGTTGATGTAAATTCTTCATTGTTGTAATATTCTTTACTTTTTGATAAATTTTTAGGATAACTGATGCTGGTTGTTTGTTTCTGTATATAGTGCTTCTTTCAGAAATTGTTGCAAAACAGGCCTGGTGGTAATGAAGTCTCTGAGTTCTTGCTTGTTTGCAAAAAAATTTATTTTTCTTTGGCTTATAAAACTTAGTTGGGCTGGATATGTGATTCTGGGTTGAAAGTTTTTTTCTTTAAGGATGTTAAATATTAACCCCCACTCTCTTCTGGCTTGTAGAGTTTCTACTGAGAGATCTGCTGTGAGTCTGATAGGCTTCCCTTTATGGGTAACCTGGCCTTTCTCTCTGGCTGCCCTTAGAATTTTCTCCTTTATTTCAATCCGAGTAAATCTGACAATTATGTGTCTTGGGGTTGGTCTTCTTGAGGAATGTCTTTGTGGGGTTCTCTGTATCGCATGGAGTTGAGTATTGTCATGCCTTGCTAGTTTGGGAACATTTTCCTGGATAATATCCTGAAAAATATTTTCCAACTTGGATTCATACCCTTCATCACTTTCAGGTATACCTATTAAGTGTAAATCAGGTCTTTTTACATAGTCCCATATTTCTTGGAGATTTTGTTCATTCCTTTTTATGCTTTTTTCTCTGATCTTGTCTTCTCGTTTCATTTCATTAAGTTGGTCTTCGACCTCTAATATCTTTTCTTCTACTTGATCAATTTGACTGTTAAAACTTGTGCATACTTCATGGATTTCTCGTATTGTGTTTTTCAGCGTGATTAATGCGTTTATGTTATTCTCTAAATTGTCCATTCTCGTTAGCATTTCGTCAAACCGTTTTTCAAAGTTATTAGTTTCTTTGCATTGCTTTAGAACATATTCTTTTAGCTCACAGAAGTTTCTTATTATCCACCTTCTGAAGCCTAATTCTGATGATTCTTCACACTTGTTTTCCATCAAGCCTTGTTCTGTTACTGATAAGGAACTAGTGTCCTCTATAGAAGGAGAGACTTTCTGGTTTTGAGTGTTCTCATTTTTTTTACAGTGGCTTCTTGGCATCTTTATGGTTTTATCCATCTGTCGTCTTTGTAATTACCAACTTTCAAATTAGGTCTCTGAGTGGACATCCAGCTTGTTAATTCCCAGCTCCAGAATCTATGTAATTTTCACTGTGGCGACCCACAACACTAGCTAAAACAGCAGCGTTAAAATTCGTGGTGCTTTTCTGCCCGGGGGTCTACGGTCTGACTTCCCTCTTCAGTCCCTTTTTCAATCAGCTGGATGGACTGCTCTGCCTTCACAGAGCTCCAAACATCATCCAAAAGGAGACTCAGTCCCGTTTACTCCGCACCAAGAGCCACCGAGCTGAGGCGCCGGCAAAATGCCGTGCCAGCCGAAAGGGTAGCACTGGCGACCCATGGGGCTTCTCCACTGGGAATGTCCTGGTCCGTGGGCAGCAAAAATTTATTGGTAAGTGTGGCGTCCACTGGCTCTCTGCACTTTTACTGAGATCTGCAATCCTGAGCTGCTAGTGATCGGCCATCTTGGATCTCTCTCTCCATCATCTAAGTTTTAAGCCCCACATGCATTAGGTATTTGTCTTAATGCTCTCCCTCCTCTTGCCCCGCCCCCCAACAAGTCCCAGTGTATGATGTTCCCCTCCCTGTGTCCTCACTGTTCAACTCCCACTTATGAGTGAGAACATGTGGTGTTTGGTTTTCTGTTCCTGTGTTAGTTTGCTGAGAATGATGGCTTTCAGCTTCATCTATGTCCCTGCAAAGGACATAAACTCATTCTTTTTTATGGCTGTATAGTATCTCATGATATATATGTGTCATTTTTTTTTTTTAATCCACTCTGTCACTGATGGACATTTGGCTTGGTTCCAAGTCTTTGCTATTGTAAGGCAATACCATTCAGGATATAGGCATGGGCAGACTTCATGACTAAAACACCAAAAGCAATTGCAACAAAAGCCAAAATTGACAAATGGGATCTAATTAAACTAAAGAGCTTCTGCACAGCAAAAAAAAAAAAACTATCATCAGAGTGAACAGGCAACCTACAGCATGGGAGAAAACTTTTGCAATCTACCCATCTGACAAAGGTCTAGTATCTGGAATCTACAAGGAACTTAAACAAATTTACAAGAAAAAAGCAACCCCATTAAAAAGTGGGCAAAGGATATGAACAGACACTTCTCAAAAGAAGACATTTACGTGGCCAAGAAACATATGAGATTAACGTTACTAATACATTTTATTTAATCCAGCATATCAAAACTATTATCATTTCAACACGCAACCAATATAAGCTTTATGACTGAGATGCTTTACTTCTTTTTGTACTAAGTTTTCGAAATCTAGCATGTGTAAACCCAGATAGTATCTGAGATAGGTCTCAATCAATTTAGAAGTTTCTTTTGCCAAGATTAAGGACACACTTGGAAGAAATAAACACAGAATAACAGAAACAGTCTGTGGTCTGTGCCTTTAAAGGGGAAAAGGAGTCTGGAGGGGAAGTGGGGAGGGTAATGGTCACATAACTGAATCCACATGTTGTAAGAGAAAAGGGGCAGGTAGGGGAATAGTCAGTTGTGTATTTCACGGGCACACACTGTAAGATAAGGTGAGAGGAGCTACCTGGAAGACTTAGAACAGAGGAGGGAAGCACCATGGCCAGCTTACATTCTGAAATGACGATTCTGCTATAGGAGAATACACTGTTGGGGGTGGAGGGAGGACAGGCTGAAAGTGGAGAGGCCAGTGAGATAGAAGTTCATTAAGCCAAGAGGGGAGAATGCTTTAGGCTGAAGCATTGGCACGTGTGAGGGTAAAAGAGCTGGAAGCAGCTGGGCATAGTCACAGAACTGGGACAGGTGTCTGAGGAGGGGAGGGTAAAGGGAAGTGGCCTATCAGATGCAGCCAAGGGGATGGAGGGGCTACAGCTAAGACCTCCTGGGCCACAGGAGGAGTGAGGCCTCCATGCTGGGAGCTGTGTGGGCCAGTGGAGATTTAGGCAGCTGATTGGAGGGACCCCAAACTAAACTGCCGGCCCCTCTCTCCCATGTGGCCCATTTTCCCAGAGCCTGGGTGCTGTGGGTTGGCTCCCAAGGATATAAAGTTCAGGTGGAAAAACCCTGGCAAGGAGGGTCCGTGAGTGCAGCAGGTCCTATCCTCCATCTGTCAGGCTGAAAGAAAGTTTGACTTCAGGCGACTTTCTTGCCTCCTCAACCTACGAATCATTCTCAGGTAAGGAACGATTGCAAACTAATTTAATTATTTTTAATATTTATTTCCGGGGACAGCCTGTCACACCTCATTTTGCTTGATTTCTTATTCTTCCCATCACAGCGCTGCTCAACTTTTATGCTGTGCTTGAATCATGATTCAGCTCTTAACCATGCTTCTAAAATCCTGTTCCCAGCCTAGCAAGCACAGCAGATCCAAAGCAACACATTATTTATCCGTCTAATTTAGCCTATTGGAAGTGCAACATTGGTGCTGTGGTCTGAAGCCAGACAGGCTTTGATCTTGTTTGAGGTTGTTTGCATACAGGATTGTTCATGTGATTGATAGCCCAGAGAATGCACGGAGCCCTAGTGATCCCGTCAATGCTGTTTGGCAGGACCCATCTCTCTTGGGCTACTTGGGGCCCTTGAGAGGCAGCAAGGCCAGGCTGAGTAAGGCCTCACAGGCCCTCGTAAGGAGCTGAGCTGGGCTTTGTTTGTTTGTTTGTTTTGTGAGACAGAGTCTCGCTCTGTTGCCCAGGTTGGAGTATGGTGGTACCATCTCAGCTCACTGCAATCTCTGCCTCCTGGGTTCAAGCAATTCTCCTGCCTCAGCCTCCCGAGTAGCTGGGACTACAGGTGCCCGCCCCCACGCCTGGTTAGTTTTTGTGTATTTAATAGAGATAGGGTTTCACTACATTGGCCAGGCTGGTCTTGAACTCCTGACATTGTAATCCACCTGCCTCGGCCTCCCAAAGTGCTGGGATTACAGGCATGAGCCACTGCACTCGGCCAGGAGCTGGGCTTTATTTCAGTATGCTGGAAAAGGCACTGGAGGGCTCTGAGCTAGAGGAGGGACATGACCTGACTGCGTCTTGCAGGGTCCCTCTGGCTGTACGAAGGTGAGGACAGGTGGACTGGAGCAGAGGCAAACTCCTGCAAGAGTCCTGGGAGAGCCTGGGGCCTGGGCCAGGACGGCAGCTGGGGGCTTCCTTTCATCCCTTCCCGTTGTCTGCCTCTGGAGGTAGAGAAGGGATTGAGCCCATCTTGTTGCAATGTTAGGATCTTCTTGAGAAGGTGGGGGGACTCGGAGATCCACCTATGAAGGGCTTTCTGGAACATGCATAATAAGAGGAGTGAGCTGTCTGCTCAGAGGTTGGGGGAGCCTCTTGGAAGAAGGTTCTTTTCTACTACTCTGTGAATTGTAGAATTGTGAGAGTATTACATTACCTCAACAGAAAAAAGAAAAAATGTCTAAGGATTATGCCAATCCTGTAGAGGAGTCTGTTAGGCTAGAGGAGTGGCAGAATGTTCCAGAACTCTTTGAGCTCCCAACTTTGAGTCCTGCTGCTGCCTGAAGTCCCCGTGAGAGCCCTTAGGGCCAAGCATTGCTTCATTCACGTCCTCTCCCCACCCCTTGCCAGAGTTTTCAGTGCAGACACTTTGGGGCCTGTGGCCGCATTTTCTACGTCCCTCCAGCCACGTAGAGGAAAGTGGCTACAGCAGAGGTGGGCAGGAGTGAGTTGGGCAGGGGAGGGGAAGATGCCCTGGGAGTCTTTAAAATTGCCCAAAGGTGGGGCCTGTCCTGGCATCTTGATGGGGGGAAGTAGGCACTTAAAAGTTGAAATCCTTGGCCAGGCGTGGTGGCTCACGCCTGTAATCCCAGCACTATGGGAGGCTGAGGTGGGCAGATCATCTGATGTCAGGAGTTCGAGACCAGCCTGACCAACATGGAGAAACCCTGTCTCTACTAAAAACAACAAATTAGTCAAGCGTGGTGGCACATGCTTGCAATCCCAGCTACTCAGGAGGCTGAGGCAGGAGAACCACTTGACCCCGGGAGGTAGAGATTGCTGTGAGCCGAGATCGCACCATTGCACTCCAGCCTGGGCAAGAAGAGTGAAAGTCAGAAAGCAAGAAAGAAGAGAAAAGGAAGGGAGGGAGGGAAAGAGAGAAAGAAAAAGAAAGATTGAGAAAGAAAGAAAAAGGAAGGAAGGGAGAGAAAGAGAAAGAGAAAGGAAGGAAAGAAGAAAGAGAAAATTGGAACCCTTTATGGTTCGGATTCTGAGTCAGGGGAAAAAACTTTAACAATGCTCTCTGGTGTAGGAGCAATTCCCGGTGGACAGGGTCTGAGCCGCCCTCCCTGTGAGCATGGTGTGAGAGCCTCAGGTTGCTGTGGAAATGGATTTGTTTTTTAAATCACAGCTGAGCTTTATTAGAAGCGAAAGCAGGTCCTGTGTGCCGGGGAAGGGAGTTTTGCAGGCAGCACCGACCCGGGCCCGCTGGCCTTAGACTTCCTGGGAACGGCAGGGCAGGAAGCAGCAGCTGTCTGGGAGACTGGCAGGGAGTCTGGAGACTGGCAGGGAGTCTGGAGACTGGCAGGGAGTCTGGAGACTGGCAGGGAGTCTGGAGACTGGCAGGGAGTCTGGAGACTGGCAGGGAGTCTGGAGTCTGGGGATCCTGGCTCCAAAGTCCAGCCCCGTTCTTCCCACACTGAGGGTCGCACTGCAATTTCTCATGGCCCAAAACGGAGATGCAGGTGAACTGGCGAGGAAGACTTTTTTATTTCTGTTACCGGTTATAGGGAGAAGGCCTGGAAATTACCACCAGGACCACTCAAAACTACAAAGTTTTCCAGAGCTTATATACTTTCTAAGCTATGTCTACGTGTAAGTGTGCGTCCGTCTAAAGATATAAGTGATTAACTCTTTTAATCTACACTAAGTTCTGCGTCCTGAAGAGCTTCCTCTGGAGCCTTGGCAAATTTCTCAGTGGGTCCAGGTGCTGGGGTGATGACCCTTATCTTGTCTTCTGCTAAATGATGGAGGTTTGGGGAGTTCCTTCAGACCATCATAAACGGGTCCTGTTAAGAATTCCTTCGTTATTTTGTCATGCTTTAAGGCCCAGGAAAAACCTAGGCAAAACTTTTGGTGGGCTTTTGTTACATTCCAGGCTTTGTATAAGGGCGCTGGCTCTCTCGGCTTTTAATGTTTAACTTCACCAGTCAGTCAGCACTGAAACAGTTGTTACGGAGGCCCGCGGTAGTGGGGCCTGGCCTGCCATACCATGGTTTACTGGGCAAGTGAGCTCGGGCAAGTTAGGAAGCCTTGCTGGGAGTCATGATTCTCCCTCGCCAGAGAGTAGTTATAAGTGGTAAAGAATTTGGGCAGTGGATTCAGTTACTAAAGCACAGAGAAGTCAAGTCACCTGCCCACAATCACACAGCAGGAATGCGGCCTAGCTGGGAATTGAACTCAGGCAGTCTGACCCCAGAACCCATGCACTAACTGTTATTCTCTGAGGAGGAGCTTGTAAAAGCTTGGCCACCTTAGGTGGTCTGTCAGTCATCTGGGAATCAGTTTCGAGTCTCCCAATCACTGTGCTGCAATCACTAATAGCCTGTGGTGCCCAGAAGCAGGTATGCCCCTGGATGAGCCTCGGTATCTTTAGCTCCAAAACCCACTTCCATAGACATCATTGAGCACTCGGCCAGAGAGCACAGAGGAAGGGACCCCGGGGTGAGACAGGCAGGAAGGCTCGGACAGGAAGCAGCAGCTGCAGCAGGTCAGCAAATCCCAGTTCCTGTGTTCACTTACTACAAGTCTCACAACTATGCCAGATTTCCAGCAATAATTCCTTCTGTTCCGGGTCTCTGAGAAACATCAATTAGCGGTACCCCCTTTTCCACTCGGTTCGAGACCTGTTTTGTCCGATGTAGGAGTCACGTGCCACATATGGCTATTGAAAAGTAAATTTTAACTAATTAAAAGGAAAACAAGGCTGGGCGTGGTGGCTCACAGCTGTAATCCCAGCACTTTGGGAGGCCAAGCCTGGTGGGTCACGAGGTCCGTATTTCAAGACCAGCCTGGTCAACATGATGAAACCCTGTCTCTACTAAAAATACAAAAATTAGCTGGGCATGATGAAGTGTGCCTGTAATCCCAACTACTCGGGAGGCTGAGGCAGGAGAATTGCTTGAACTGGAACCCAGTGGGTGAAGGTTGCAGTGAGCCGAGATTGCACCACTGCATTCCAGCCTGGGCGATAGAGAGTCTGTCCCAAAAAAAAAAAAAGGAAACCAATTTTAAAATGCAGTTCCTCTATCTCAGTAGCCACATTTCAAGTACCCAATGAGCCCATGAGGCTACCAGCTGCCAGGCTGGGCAGCAGAGACACAGAATGCTTCGTCACCACAGAATGCCCTGTTGGGCAGTGCTTGTCTAAACAAATGAAAAATCGAGAATGAGAGTAACAGATGGAAACCAGAATACTGCACCAGCTGATGCATAGAGAGCATTTATTTAATATGTGGCCAGGCATTGCTCTAAGTGTTTTGTATGTGTTAAAATATTTAATTCTCATAACAACCCTGACAGGCAGTCATCATTATTATCTCATCAATGGATAGAGAAGTTGAGTCACAAAGAGGTTACATGAACTTGCTGAGGCCACACAGAGGGTAAAGCGGCCAGCCTGGATTTTAACCCTGTGGCTCTGGAAACAGCATGTGAAACCTCTGCACTCTTCTACCTGTGACTTCTTACAAATAAATGCTCCACTGGAAGTTGTGGCCCAGATGAGAGTCAATGAGACTTCCTAAAACCATACCCTAGAATTGGACAGAATTAAACACTTGGTGAAGGTGATGCTGGTCTGGGGCTGGCCTCCAGCCTCCCATCATGTGCTGGCCCAGGAGTGGTCCCCGCGAGGGACATTGCGCACAGGAGCAGGGGACTCGTCGCTTCCTGTGGGGAGGCTGACCCGCCACAGGGTAAAAGCAATGTGTCAGCCAATCACATCCACTTTGGTTTTCTAAAACTTGCAATAAGTATTCCTCTCCCTGGGGTGGGATGGAAAGGATTGGACAGAGGCCAGGAGTCTCTTCCTCACTGAGTTCCCTTCATCTAGAAGGAAATATCAGAAATGGGGAAGAACAGTTTCTCCTGAAAGCTCTGAAAAGAACAAACGAAAAATATAAAGAAAATGTTTTGTGTCTTTGAAAGAAGAAGATGCCCAATGCCTGAATCTTCCTAAACTCATCAGCTGTCATAGACATGGTTGTGAGCAACAGAAACCCAATTAATTTATCTGAAATGAAAACAAAATTGGTTGTAAGGATACAGGGAAATCCTATAGACCCCAGCGCAGGACTGCGCTCTTGGAAAGTGGTCAGACAGTGTCTGTCTGCATCCTGCTCTCTGAATAATGGTCTCTTCAGAAAATAGCCTAGCTTCTCCCCGAAACTTTAGGCTCCATGTGAAAATGACCCCAACTCCCCACCAGGTGCTCAGCCTCTTGCTCTCATGTTCTGAAGTTCTGCCTCCAGAATATTTCTCACATTAATTCCATGCTCATCATCTCTCCTCTGCTCTGCTAGCTGAAGCTACCATCTTTACCGAGGCAGCCACCGGAGCCTCAGAAGTTTCTCTCTACTTCCATTCTTTTTTCACCATAGTCTTCTCTCCTCAGTGCACCTCAGTTTTGTGTTTTAAACTAGAAGTCTGTTCATGAAACAGACCTCGCTTAAACCCTCCCAGAAGCACTAGAATAAAATAAAATTTGAGCTCCTTACCACAACCTGCAAGGCTGGGCCCGACCTGCCCACCACCTCCTGTCACCTGCCTCATGGTCACTGTGCTCCTGCCACACTACTCTGACGTCTCTTTGTTGAATGTGACACCTCCAGGCCTTCACCCTTGCTGTTCCCTCTGCTGACAACACTCTTCCTTCATCTCTCCATGTGGCAGGTTCATCGTTTTTTTTTTTTTTCAAATATTTACTCAAATACCTTTTCTTCTGAGATGCTATCTATGATCATCTAATTAAAAGGGACCACCCCACTCGCTCATCATAAATATGGAAATATTACTCCTCTGTGTATAATAGTAAGTAAATTAAAAATAGACAAATGGGAATTATTGCCACTAAAGGGAATGATTCTATTTTCTATCTACTTGTTTATTCTCCACCACCCCTGGATGGTGAGTTCTAGAGGCAAGGATCATTTCAACCTTATTAATCATTGTGAAGCAGTCCTCAAAAGACTGTTTCGCACATAAGAAGTGCTCGGTAAGTATTTGTTGAATGAATGAATGAATGAACATATAGCTTCAAAATCTAGTTTTTATTTTATCTCAGTCCAGCTCCAGTTGAGAGATTCTAATTAGGTCTCTTGTAGGCATGGTGGACTAGGGTCACCTGGCATGAATGGGGCTTCTGAGGATGGTAGAGCCTTTTCCATGTAGTGGGGAAGAAATAACAGAGCTGAACTGAGCTAAGCTGTGTCCTTCCCTCAGCCAGGAGCTGAAATCAGCTCCCATCACTCATGGTGTCAAGTCTGTAAAGTCTTCAGCTTGGTCTTGAAGGCTACTCTAATCCAGCCCTCTCCTACTTGTCTCTTCTTTTCTTTCCAATTTAACTCTCTCTGTGGTCCTGACTCCAGCATGTGCTCATCTTGAACTTGGTTTATCACCTTTTCAATCTGCCCCCTTTCCCTTTTCTAGCCTCATAGAATAAGCTTGGAACTCTTCATTCTGTCTAATTTGGGGAGTGGGGGGTACTCTTTGTCTAATTTCTTGTATGAAACAGGGATTACATCTTCCTTACATGTTTAGTTTTGGTAGGACTCACCTACAAAACCATCTGGGTCTAGGACTTTTGAGGAGGGAGACTAGAAGTCCTTAAATACCGTTTTAAAATTTTCTTAAACATACTTTCCAAGTTATTTAAAAATCCATGTCTGCTAACTTTATCATCTGGGTCATTTGTGAGTCTCTTTATATATTCTGTTTTTTCCCTTGTTTTTTGGTCTGCCTGGTAACTTTTGATTGAATATGGGACATAGCATATTAAAAATTACAGAGTCTCTGGACTGCATTTCCCTCCAGAGGTGACTGACCCTCTCATTTGGTGGGAACCTAGTCTAGAAGGATCACTTCAATGCAATCAAAGACTGAACTGACTCCAGCGTACTTCTACCTCTAGGGTGTCATCCTTGGCACCCAAGCTGTGATGCTGTCCAGAACCCATCTTCCTTGGCAGGTCCTGAATGCAATTATTTGCCCCCTCAATACTATAAGGCTGCCCCAAATCAGTTTCTGTCTTTCAGACTATTTTTTAGGACTCCTGCCATGTACAGCTTAAGGTACCAGAAATGCTTCAAGGAGAAAACACATAGTATTGGGTTCATTTATCTGCACTTTCCTTACTGCAGGGATCTTGCCTTAATGCTCTGGCAGCTCAGAACTCCCCTTTGGATTCTTAGCTCTGGGAGACTGTGGGAAGCTGTGCTGGCTCGACTGCCCAAAGCACCTGCCCTCTGTGTGGCTTCTGAGCCTTTCTACCTCAGCAATAGTCTTAGGAAAAAACAGAACACAAAATGTTGGATTCACCTCAACAAACCACCCTTCGTTCTGAGGTCAAGTGCTGGCTTCCTCGGTCACTTTTTAAAGCCTCCAAAAAGATGTGGCTGTTGTTTGAAATTTCACCTGGCTTTTCTAGTTGTTACTGGTGAGTGCATGGGTCTGCTAGAATCACTTCATTGTAGCTGGAAGCAGAAGTCCCACCATGTTAATTAAGGGGAAAAAATGGTCTCTTCAAGTTATTTCTTCTTATTTCAATTCTAGTGCCTTCTGTTCTTCAGGAAAGCTATCTGTTCTCCAGGTTTTCCTTCCTCTTTGCTACCTACACAGTCTGCTGGTCCTCCAGAGCTCCATCTGCTCCACATTGCCTTTGTGAAGCCTGTCTTAGGCTGTTCTTGCATGGCTGTAAAGAAATACCCAAGACTGGGTAATTTATAAGAAAAGAGGTTTGATTGGCTCAGTTACACTGTCTTTGTGGGAATCATGGTGCTGACATCTGCTTGGCTTCTAGGGAAGCCTCAGGAAACTTCCAATCATGGCAGAAGGTGAAGGGGGAGCAAGGGTGTCTCATGAGAAAGCAGGAGCAGAAGGTGGAGGGCAAGGTGCTATCCATTTCCAAATGACCAGATCTCATGAGAACTCACTATCATGAGAACAGCACCAAGGGGATGATGCAAAACCGATCACGAAGCATCCACCCCGGTGATGCAGTCACCTCCTGGCAGGCCCTGCCTCCAACACTGGGGATTACAGTTCAGCATGAGGTTTGGGTGGAGACGCTGGGTGAAAACCAGTAGAGATCATAACACCACAAGGCCTCTGCCTGCAGATGCACTACATGCGGCTTACAGTCCTTACACCAGAACATACCGCAGGGTCATGTGCTGTGCTGATTCGTCTTCTCATCACACAACAATGATAACGATGCCGCTGTGTATGGAGCACGTGCCATGCAATAGAAACTCTTTTCAGCACTTTCCACACAGTGTCTCTGGTCCTCTTAGCAATGTAGGTACGGTTATTCCCATTTGACAGAGGAGAAAGTGAAAACTCAGCTCTGTTAAATGGGAGGCCGGAGATCCCTCAGCCAGGCACAGGATGAGAGCATTTGCAGCCAAGCCTGTCTGATTTTTTTTCTCCAACAGTGGCTGAAATGGGTGCAAGGAAGGTCCCACTGGTAAAACTGGTCCGATGGAATCAGGCCTGTCCAGGAGGGAGCCTGTCTTCATTTATTGGTGAGGCCCTTTTCTAAGATGCTTAGTTTCCTTTGGGAAGGAGACTTGATTTCAACAAGTATAAATATAGTCCCCATGAGATAATTTCTCATGATAGTTTTAAGAGAAAACTTGGGAACCTTCTACCTCCAATATTCTGCTGATTGAGTTGGTCATGATTTCATTTCTGGCTAAGGATGCAGTTGAGGACTAGTCCAGGTTAAACACGGGCATTGGAGTCAGAAAAACTGACCACGGAAGTGTTAGGTAAGGAGGAAAAAAACCTCAAAAATGAAATTCTGATGATATGGAACATCATTTTCTTCTGGAATGTGAAAGTTGCAGCGTGAGTGGCACCTGCATGCTAAGGGGAGGAGTCAGCTGCTGCCTCTGCTCGTCCGCACCCTCCTCCCTCAGAAGGGGAGGCGGGCACGACCTGATGGCCTGAGGTCCTCACGTCCACACTTCACCTTGGTAGCACAAGCTTAAAGAGGTCATTTCTGCAAAAATATTCACCACCCTTGCAAGGGCCTCTCTGAATCCTTTGATATTTAAACGATTCTTTCTCAAGGCGTACATCTGACAGTCTTGGTGAAACACTGACCAGGAAAGCCACTGACAGGTAGCTGGGGGTGAACCCTGAGTGAAGTGGGCAGTGGGCATGAGGAGGACGGAGTTGGAGTGATAGGGCTGCTTTAGCTTCTGTGGATCACAAGCTTGTGACTGCAGGGCCTCAGATGGTGAATCCTCCAGGAGTAAAGACCCTGGTCCTGTAGAAGTGCCACCAGGAACTGGAGGGAAAGATAGGGACTTTAGCTGAATGCCATAGGTGACTGGGGGAAGAAGGCAGGGTGCAGAGAAGCAGAGCCTGGCTGTTATGGACTGAGTGTTTATGTTCCCCCAAAATTTCTGTGCTGAAGCATAACCCCTCATGTGAGGATATTTGGAGGTGGGGCCTCTGAGGGGCAATGAAGACTTGAGGCTGGAGCCTCTATGAATGGGATTAGTGCCCTTATAAGAGGAGACACAAGAGATGATTCTTCTCTCCACTGCATGAGGACACAGCAAGAAGGCAGCATTTACAGGCCAGAAAGCAGGTCCTTCATCAGGAACTGAGTTGGCTGACACCTTGCCGTTGGACTTCCCAGCCTCCAGTGCTGTGAGATACCATTTCTGTCATCTGAAGCACCCAGTCCATGATGATTGGTCATAGTATCCTAAGCAGACTAAGACAATGGCCCATTCTTGAGTCAACAGACTTAGGAAAACAAGACGAAATGACACAGAATACCCTGTTATATTTTCATTTCAAATACTGCAACAGGACATGCAATAAAAATACTATTCACTGTTGATCTCAAATTCAGACTTACCTGGGCTTCCTGTAGTTGATCTGGCACCCTTAATTAGGAACAGGTGAAAAGCAAGCACTCTGTCTTTACTGAAATCTCCCCCATGTGTCCAGCAGAACACCCTCCTCCCTTCTTCCCTCCCTCTCTCGCCAGTGTCTGGCATTGGTGTATGTTAAGTGGTGTGTGGGCACAAACCCATCACACCAGTAGCGGCAAGTGATAGCATGCTGGGTTTTCAGCATCAAGCATGTGTGGGCTGGAATCTTGCTACGTAATTCTTCTAATGCCAAAAGGGTATTAATTAATCTCACTTTCCTCATTTGAGTAAAAATGTAAAGAATTCCTAACTTGCAAGCGTTATTGGTAAGAATTAAAGGAAAATGAGATTGTTTTGGTTTTGGGTTCTTACAATCTTTTAGGTAGTTGTTACTAAAGCTCCCATCTGTCAAGTGCCTCTTACTGTTATGGACTAAGTTGTGTCCCCCACAAAATTCATGTATTTTTTGTTTGAAGCCGCATCTTGTTCTGTCACCTAGGCTGGAGTGCAGTGGCGTGATCTTGGCTCACTGCAAACTCCGCCTCGCCGGTTCAAGTAGTTCTCTGCCTCAGCCTCCCGAGTAGCTGGGATTACAGGCGCCCACCACCATACCCAGCTAATTTATGTATTTTTAGTAGAGATGGGGTTTCACCACGTTGGCCAGGCTAATCTTGAACTCCTGACCTCAGGATCCACCCACCTCAGCCTCCCAAAGTGCTGGGATTACAGGCGTGAGCCACTGCGCCTGGCCAAAATTCGTGTATTTAATATTAAAGCCCTGATATCCAGTGTGACCATATTTGGAACAGGATCTTCAGGAGGTATTTAAAGTTAAATGAGGTCTTAAGAGGGGGAAGGAATCCGATAGGATTGGGGTCCTTAAAAGACAGAGAGGTCAGAGCTCTCTCCTGTGCCCCGCCCCTCCCCCTTCCATACGAGCACAGAGCAAAGGCCACGTGAGGACTCAGGGAGGAAGGAGGCAGTGTCTGCGAGCCAGAAAGTGGCCCTCATCAGGGACTGAATGGGCTGGCTCCTTGAACTTGGAGTTCCCAGCCTCCAGAACTGTGGGAAATAATTTTCAGTTGTTGAAGCCACTTGGTCTGTGGTATTTTGTTATAGCAGCCAAGCAAATTAAGACATGTGCCTCACTCTGTATTAGACACTTGACGTTCACTTTCTTATCTCCTCTAACCCTAAGCCAGGCTATGGTTCGTCCATTTTGCAGAGGAGGCAAGTGGAGGCTTGGTCACATACATTTCTTACCTGACATCATAGGGGGTACAGCCTTGTTGGAGGAAGGTGACTGCTGGTGGTCCATGAGCCACATCACACAGGCTTTTTTTATTTTTTGGGACAGAGTCTTGCTCTGTTGCCCAGGCTAGTGTGCAGTGGTGTGATCTCTGCTCACTGCAACCTTTGCCTCCCAGGTTCAAGTGACTCTCATGCCAAGTAGCTGGGACTGCAGGCGTGTGCCACCACGCCTGGCTAATTTTTGTACTTCTAGTAGAGATGGGGTTTCACCATGTTGGCCAGGCTGGTCTTGAACTCCTGACCTCAAGTGATCCACCCACCTTGCCCTCCCAAAGTGCTGGGATTACAGGCATGAGCCACCACACACTCAAATTTTTCACAGATTTAAAAAAAAAAACTCATGCCTGTAATTCCAGCACTTTGAGAGGCTGAGTCAGAAGGTTCGCATGAACCCAGGAGTTCAAGACCAGCCTGGGCAACACAAGGAGACCCTATCTCTACATAAACTTTTTAAAAAAACAGCCGGGTGTGGCCACACATGCCTGTGGTCCTAGCTACCTGGGAGGCTGAAGTGGGAGGATTGCTTGAGCCCAGGAGGTCGAGGCTGCAGTGAGCCACAACTGTATCACTGCACTCCAGCCTGGGCCACAAATGAGACCCTGTCTAGTGTCCCTGCCACAAAAAAAAAGAAAGAAAAGAAAAAAATATTTAAACTGGTTGCCAACAATGATAAATTTGAAGATTTCATGAAAATAGAAATTTCTGGCTTCTTTTGAGATTGCAATTCTCTCGACAAGAAGTAAAAGCCGCAGTTCCTGTTATTGGTCTGGGAGCCTTGCTGAAAATTGCAGGTGACAGACCAGTCATTTCATCCCTGCTGGGCCCTTCCCTTCCCATGGGCATTGCTGGCCATGCCCCTGTGGACTCTGGGTGCCCACCCACAACACACCTTTGCCTTGAGTCTCTTTCTGGCCCAGAGCTATCTGTCTAGGGAGGGTCTGTCTGGTCAGAGAAACTGAGAAGCCCAGGCAGATGCTTTCTGAGGATCGGTGCTGCTGGATTTAGGGAGGATTTAGGAAGTGGAAAGGTAGGCCCCACTCCTTCTTGCTGGTGGCAGTTCCTTGAGGGCGCTCCTCTACCTGACCAGCTGCCAGCACCATTGTGGGGTCCCGAGAGCAGAGTGACCAAAGGAGGGGAGTCTGGAGGCTGAAGCCTGCATTGGGGTCCCAGAGCTCCCATTTCTGCCGGATGACTTGGCAAGCTCTTTGACCTCATGAGTCTTCCTGTCAAGTGGTGATGAGAAGAATGCAAAGAAAAATCAGTTTGTTGACACATGCAAGGTTTGGCACCATGCCTACTAGCAGGGTTGCCATGCAGCCTCCCACCTGGCGCTGGGGCGATGGACGTCCTCATAAAACAGCTGCCCACATTGCCTGCCTCGTTCGTGCATAGAGGCCTTGCTCTCCACACTTGCTCTCCCTCCGTTCCATCTGCACTGCTGGGCAGAAAGGTAGGTGGCCGTAGCCCCATTTCGCCCGCTGAAGAACATGAGCAATCTGTCCCAGGACATGCAGCTAGGAGGAGCAGGACCGGAGTTGGAGCTCAAGCTCCTCTTCCTCTACTACATGGTCTCCTGCTTGCAAAATGGAGGGGACTAGGGGTAGAGAAAGAGGGTGGTGTCTCCAGCTCTAAATGTCTATCTGAGCCCTAAGATGCCGCAGAAAAGCTCTGCCTCCCCCGCCCTCACCCTCATGTCCTGAAGGGCCAGCCAGGGGACAGAAAGCTGCCCGGTGGTCACCTATGTGCTGAAGACTCTCTGGCTTATTTTCAGGACAGAAAGGGAGTGATTCTGGCACACTTATTTGAACACTCGGCAGAGCTGGTGATCTCCCTACACAGGCAGCTCGTTTCAGCGTCACCCCTGCAACTCACCCTCCCTTGCCCCGCCAAACAAGAAAGGGGGCTCCATACACAAAGCGTGGATGTACCGTGGCTCGCTCTCTTTCTCTCTGTCTCTCTCGCTCTCGCTTCTGTTTGGAAGCTGTTTTGTCACTTCTGGTTCCCTTTCAGAGCACCCAGCAAAGGTTGCTTTTTTAAGGGTGATGGTGTTTTCTCCTGGGAAATTCATTTTGCCACCTCTGTTCTGTGTGATCTTGAGTAATGAAAAGAACTCCTCACTTCTGGGGAGTGTTTTTCACAGCTCCTGGTACCCTTTCACACACATCATCGCATCTGCCGAAACCTGTGGTGGAGGCAGTGTGGTGTGCCCGTCTTATAGATGATAAAGCTGAGGTCGGGAAGGGAGAGGTGTTCAGAGCTGTGGTTTCCAGAGCCAGGTGGCCAGGTGCAGGGCAGATGCTCAGTTTTTAAGCACATAGGCCCAGAGAGGGACAGGGATTTGCATTTGGTCACACAGCAGGGTATTATCACCAGACACCCCAGAGCCCATCAGCAGGTGATCCTTTCTTTCCCAAACATTGGCTTTCTAAGAAAACTTGACTTCCACAGACAGGCTCAGTCTTAGGCTTGAATTTATCTATGTGGTTTGTGCATGGATAGCTCTTACCTTCGCATTACTGCAGGGCAGGGTTCTCCATTTCATTCACGTTGGCTGGCATTTTGGATGGGATCCTTCCTCATAGGGGCTCTCCTGTGCATTGGAGAGGTTTAGTGACCACTACCCACTAGATGCTAGTAGCACTCCCAGCCCTGACAACCCCAAATATCTCCAGATATTGCCAAATATGGGGTGTCTGGAGGATGGGGTGAGGGAACTTCAGTACGTGAGGCGGCTGGAATACAGGCCCCGGTGCACTGCTGGCGGCTGTTTGACTCCTTTCCACTGTGGGATTACAATGGGCAATGCTGCAATGACAATCCTTGTGTAGTCTTTTGGAGGATGCCCTTCTGCCAAGTAGGTACCTAGGGGGGAATCGCTTGGTCATAGGATGGGCATAGGTTTAGCTTTATGGGTTCTGCTGCAACATTTTCCAAAGTAGTTGTACCAGTTCTCACTCTCCCGGCCACACAGGAGAATCCCAGTGGCTCCCCATCCTCCTGAGTCTTCAAATTGAACTCTGAATTTTTAAAGGTTGAGACCCAACTTATCCTTTTTAATTTGGTGTTTCCACTGCCTGACCTAGTAAATCACAGATGACACCAGTTGTTAAATGAGCACAGGCATGCGTTCCGGTCTCCTGCTTCAATGTCCTACCATCCTGATGTCACAGCACTCGGCTCTCACCATCAGGAGGCAGTTACCCTCAGGGCCTGCCCTTTCCCGTGCCCCCAAGCTCCAGCAGCCTCAGCAGCTCATGAACTCTGGGGATGAGGCCACATTTTCACGTTCTCGGTGCGTTTCGTTCCCTGACACAGCCGTCAAAGCCAAATGCCGTCACTGTGATTTCAAAGAGTTACTGACAGTTTTCCAGCTGTCATTCTAACAACACTTGTCTGTCAAATGATCATTTGTTTTTCCTTTTATGCCGTGGCTTTGTTTTTACAGCTTGCTGGGACTCTTTTTTTTTTTTCTTTTTCAAGAATATGTTTGGCCAGGCGTGGTGGCTCACACCTGTAATTTCAGCACTTTGAGAGACCAAGG
>PVKP010012372.1:0-58537 GCA_004027715.1 Plecturocebus donacophilus | reverse complement strand
TGATAGAAAAGTACTTTGTGTCCCCTACCCTGTTCCGAGTGATCCGTCTTGCCCGGATTGGCCGAATCCTACGTCTGATCAAAGGAGCAAAGGGGATCCGCACGCTGCTCTTTGCTCTGATGATGTCCCTTCCCGCGTTGTTTAACATCGGCCTCCTGCTCTTCCTGGTCATGTTCATCTACGCCATCTTTGGGATGTCCAACTTTGCCTATGTTAAGAGGGAAGTTGGAATCGATGACATGTTCAACTTTGAGACCTTTGGCAACAGCATGATCTGCCTGTTCCAAATTACAACCTCTGCTGGCTGGGATGGATTGCTAGCACCTATTCTTAATAGCAAACCACCCGACTGTGACCCTAATAAAGCTAACCCTGGAAGCTCAGTTAAGGGGGACTGTGGGAACCCATCTGTTGGGATTTTCTTTTTTGTCAGTTACATCATCATATCCTTCCTGGTTGTGGTGAACATGTATATCGCGGTTATCCTGGAGAACTTCAGCGTGGCCACTGAAGAAAGTGCAGAGCCCCTGAGTGAGGATGACTTTGAGATGTTCTATGAGGTTTGGGAGAAGTTTGACCCCGATGCAACCCAGTTCATGGAATTTGAAAAATTATCTCAGTTTGCAGCTGCACTTGAACCTCCTCTCAATCTGCCACAACCAAACAAACTCCAGCTCATTGCCATGGATTTGCCCATGGTAAGTGGTGACCGCATCCACTGTCTCGATATCTTATTTGCTTTTACAAAGCGGGTTCTAGGAGAGAGTGGAGAGATGGATGCTCTCCGAATACAGATGGAAGAGCGATTCATGGCTTCCAATCCTTCCAAGGCCTCCTATCAGCCAATCACCACTACTTTAAAACGAAAACAAGAGGAAGTATCTGCTGTTATTATTCAGCGTGCTTACAGGCGCCACCTTTTAAAGCGGACTGTAAAACAAGCTTCCTTTACATACAATAAAAACAAAATCAAAGGAGGGGCTAATCTTCTTATAAAAGAAGACATGATAATTGACAGAATAAATGAAAACTCTATTACAGAAAAAACTGATCTGACCATGTCCACTGCAGCTTGTCCTCCCTCCTATGACCGGGTGGCAAAGCCAATTGTGGAAAAACATGAGCAAGAAGGCAAAGATGAAAAAGCCAAAGGGAAATAAATGAAAACAAATAAAAATAATTGGGTGACAAATTGTTTACAGCCTGTGAAGGTGATGTATTTTTATCAACAGGACTCCTTTAGGAGGTCAATGCCAAACTGACTGTTTTACAAAAATCTACTTAAGGTCAGTGCCTACAATAAGACAGTGTCCCCTTGTCAGCAAACTGTGACTCTGTGTAAAGGGGAGATGACCTTGACAGGAGGTTACTGTTCTCACTACCAGCTGACACTGCTGAAGATAAGAGACACAATGGCTAGTCAGACTGTAGGGACCAGTTTCAAGGGGTACAAACCTATAATTTTGGGGTTGTTTAACATGCAACACTTTAGTGTAGTAATTGTATCCACTGTTTGCATTTCAACTGCCACATTTGTCACATTTTTACAGAATCTGTTAGTGGATTCATCTTTTTGTTAATCCATGTGTTTATTATATGTGACTATTTTTGTAAACAAGGTTTCTGTTGAGAAATAGACTAAAGGACCTCTATAACAGGTATGCCACCTGGGAGGTATGGCAACCACATGGCCCTCCCAGCTACACAAAGTCGTGGTTTGCATGAGGGCATGCTGCACTTAGAGATCATGCATGAGAAAAAGTCACAAGAAAAACGAGTTCTTAAATTTCACCATATTTCTGGGAGAGGTAACTGGGTGATAAGTGGAGGTGCTTCGCTGATCTTGTTTTGCAAAATCCAGCCTTTAGACCAAGTAGATTGTTTACGGGTAGGCCAGTAAATTTTAGCAGGTGAAAACTTCATTCAAATGTCTGGAGTCATAAATTTTGTTTCTTTTTGTCATATTAAAAAAAACTGAATAGTGACTATTGCCCCTCACCCTCCACCCCCAGAATACTGAATTGACTAAAATAACTCTTTATAAATTTCTGCTTTATCCTGCACTTTGTTTAGTCATCTTCGGCTCTCAGCAAGGTTGACACTGTGTATGTTAATGAAATGCTATTTATTATGTAAATAGTCATTTTACCCTGTGGTGCACGTTTGAGCAAACAAATAATGACCTAAGCACAGTATTTATTGCATCAAATATGTACCACAAGAAATGCAGAGTGCAAGCTTTACACAGGTAATATAATGTATTCTGTACCATTTATAGGTAGTTTGGATGCTATCAATGCATGTTTATATTACCATGCTGCTGTATCTGGTTTCTCTCACTGCTCAGAATCTCATTTATGGGAAACCATATGTCAGTGGTAAAGTCAAGGAATTGTTCAACAGAACTCATTTATTTAAGTCATTAAGCAATAGTTTTCAGCACTTTAGCAGCTTTTTGGTTATTTTTAAATTTTAAGTGGATAACATATGGTGTATAACCAGACTGTACAGACACGTTTAAAAAAACACACTGCTTAACCTGTTAAAAAAGTGTTTAGAATTTTATAAGCAAATATAAATACTGTAAAAAATCATTTTATTTTATTTTTCAGCATTATGTACATAAATATGAAGAGGAAATTATCTTCAGATTGATATCACAATCACTTTTCTTACTTTCTGTCCATAGTATTTTTCCATGAAAGAAATTTGCTAAATAAGAACTGAAAACAAGACTGGATAGTTGTAGATTTCTGCTTTTTAAATTACATTTGCTAATTTTAGATTATTTCACAATTTTAAGGAGCAAAATAGGTTCACAACTCATGTCCAAAATATGCTTTGCAATTGGAAAAGGGTTTAAAATTTTATTTATACTGCTGGTAGTACCTATACTAACTGAATTGAAGGTAGTGCTTATTTTTATTTTTTTCCTTTTCTTCTAACTTCAGTTTATGTTTTCATTTCTTTGGATTAATGCTGCTCTAGATTGTTCTAAATATAATGTGGGCTTCACAATTTTTTTTCCACAAGAACAGAGAGTAGTCAGCTTATACAGTGAATTACATCAGGACATTTTATGTTTCTTGCAGAAGCAAACCATAGGCTCCTCTTTTTCTTAAAACTATTTAGATAAACTGTATTCGTGAACTGCATGCTGGAAAATGCTACTATTACACTAAATAATGCTAACCAACATTTAAAATGTGCAAAACTAATAAAGATTACATTTTTTTATTTTATTGTTTGCCCAGTCACTTTTTGTTAACAGAATATTGTAATGACATTGAGATTTTTACATTACAAATTGAGGGAGAAGGGGAGCACACACACACACACACACACACACACACACACACACACACACACACACACACACAGGGATACCTGGGTTGACAAGAAAACTTAGGGAAGATATGTCACTGGGGGTAATGACCTCCCAGGGTTACAAGCAGCAGGTGTGTTCTATGTTAGGAGGAAGAACTGGTGTCAGTGGTCAGCTGGTGACTCTAGGAGGAAAAGAAGTGTGGGGGTCCGAGTGATGGTGGATGACCATTTGAGCTGTGAAAAGAAACTCTTAAGTCATCATCTAAAAATTTAGAGTTGCCATATGTGTGGGATACTGTGTTTACTCCTTCAGAGCCACTCTCCATGCTTCTCCATCATTCTGTGTGTGCCAGAAGGGTGACTTCTACACATTGCATCAATGGGCTCTCCTACCTTTAAGCTCCCAGTTGGTTTGGCCAATAAGAAGCACTAGTGGGAAAGCACCACAGAGAGAAAATTGACATAGGAATATTTATTCTCCAATTCCTTCTTTTCTGGGTTGCCCTGGGTTGGCACTGGATTCATTCCTCCCCTCAAAAGTCATATTCCAGTCAGACTGCCCCCCATACAACTGGAGCTACTTTCTCTGGGGTCTGGTAATCACTCCTTCCCTTGCTCCTTCAGGTCTGCTGCTACATTGAGAGTGCTTTCTTATTCCTTGTAGCTTTCTCCTAACATTGCTGACACCTTTGTATGTGGTCCCCTCATGAAAATCTTCTCTATGCCTCATTTCAGCATGCCCATCTGTCTCCTGCCTGGCTGATACAAAGTGATTCAATAGCTGATGAACGTCAGCAGAAAGCAAAGATGTGCCTTGCTTCAGCTTGGGGGCTTAATCTTGCCAACTTTGGCAAATAAAGAAAAACAGGGCTAGGCACAGTGGTTCATGCCTGGAAGGCCAAAGCGGGTGGATCACCTGACCAACATAGAGAAATCCCGTCTCTACTAAAAATAAAAAATTAGTTGGGTGTGGTGGTGAATGCCTGTAATCCCAGGTACTCAGGAGGCTGAGGCATGAGAATTGCTTGAACCCAGGAGGCAGAGGTTGCAGTGAGCTGAAACCGTGCTACTGCGCTCCAGCCTGGGCAACAAGAGTGAAACTCCATCTCACAAAAAAGAAAGGACTAAAGAAAGAAAAAAGAAAAGAAAAGAAATACAGTAACTAGGGAACCACAATGAAGTCCAGTACAGATTTCACAGAGATCATGGAAAGGTTACTCAGGTGGTCCTGATAGTAATATTAACAATCTAAATAATTCTATCTAAATTTCTGAGGAAAGAGAAGTCTTCCCTTGTCATTAGGTGAAGCCAGTAGAGGGAACATAGCCTCAACCAGAAAAGGAACAGTCATGTGCAATGCTTTCCCCATTATTGTACAATGGACTGACTTTATCTCTTCATAACATCACAATCCTAAAACAACACAACAATTAATTCTGATATATTAGTGGCTGAAAAAAATTACCATTTCTAACTAAGTTTGCTAAGAATTATAGGATAAATCCTACAGACTTTTTATACTACTCATCCACGCCATTACTCACTGTTACCTTTCCAAATACAAAGAAAAGAACTGGCAAAACATAATCATATAAATCTCCATATTCATTTTGACATATTTGGCATAATATCTGCTGTGCTAAAAAGTAATTATTCTCCAAAGAATGATGAGGTTATGTCAATAAGACACAGGAACCAACCAGAAGAGGTTTCCCATTGGCCAAATCTGGGGCAAGGTGAACATCAAAATAAATGATAGTAAAATATTATAATCCATTGAATAAAGTAAGAATCAACAAATACATACTGATGTCACTAAAGAAAAATAAAAATATGCTTCTTGCAGTTGAATGCTAAGTAACAGCTGTAAAAGAAATAATAGAGTTAGAAAATCATTATTTGGCAATAATCCTAATGACAATTGATTCCTTCGTGAATCATCAATGAGTATTAAAACTCAAGGGTAAAAGTTTGATGAGGAATAGGATACTTATATCATCTCAAAGTATCTCTTCTCTATTAATTAAAATTTTTAAAAAGAAGAAAATATGCTTTGGAGAAACACAGCAGACAATACCTTCAAAGAAGTTATCAATTATGAGACCAACTGATACTATGTGCGTCTTGATAGATACACTGAAAGGACCACATTACTTCTTGGTATGCAGTCAGAAATTTAAAACTAGAATCTAACCAGAAGGAAAACTAAATTGAGGACATTCTATAAAATAACCAGACTGAATTCTTTAAAAATGCCAGTGTCATGAAAAACAAAGAAAAGCTAAAGAATTGCATGAGGTCAAAGAACTATGACAACTAGACACAATTCTGGATTGAATATCAAATAAAAAATAAGGGATAAATAGTATTATTGGGAAATCTTAATAAATTTGAATATGGACTGTTTATTAGTTATTAGTATTATAATAGCATTAATTTTCCTAACTTTGTTGAGACTATTGTGCCTATTCCATGAAAGTAGAAAACGTTCCTATTCTCTGAAAATGCATGCTAAAGTATTTAGGGGTGAATGTGACAATGTCTGCAGCTCACTCTTGAATCACTGCAAAGAAAAATTAGTTACATTTATATAAACATATGTATGTATGTAAACTGGCAGAGATATAAGTATAGATGTGTGTATGTCTTTAGAAAGGGGAGGATTTTTTTGCTTCATGTGGTTGAAATGCCTATGTCTGTATGTTCACACTATCATATTTTGTATGTCCTAAACTTTATAATTTCTACCTTCAAAATTAGATCTACTGTTTGTAATTAATTCAATGTGTACTGGATTTTTAACTATTATTCTCATTTCCTAGCAATAACTTCCTGAAAAGTCCCAGAAATGATTACATTCCTTGTTCTTCATAGTAATCATTGTTTGCTAAAAATAAGAATATTTTTGAAAAGATCTGTGGCCTAGTGGTTAATACCACAGTATCTGATGCTAAATAGATCTAATTTGGAGAATTGTGATCTACACTCTGGTGATTCTGTCTATACAATAACAGAAGGTGGCACTTTGCTGTCTAAGCCGGGGACCAGATACTGTGGGTGTAAATAATAACTCCACACACAGCTCCACAGAGCAGCACTCCCATGGCAAGGTTTTCACATGTCTATAGTTAAGCCAGAAAATTAAGAATAAGCCCATAAATATTTATATAGCTGAGCATATCCAAGTTAAAGAACTTTATCCTAAAATTGTGTCTTTTAGATTATTTTCTAAAGACTAATACCATTTAATGTTTAAATATTCTTTTGAAATGATGGTGAGAATATATGATAATGGGTTATTTGTTTTAATATTTTATTTGGCCAAGTGAAAAACTGGCAACCTGGTGTCAGTCCTCCCATTTGTATTTTACTGATGCATGAAATCCAAAAATCTAGGAACCACTGAGATAGACAACTCTACTGCATAAGTTTGTATGTTTGTATATCTGTATCACAAAGCCCAGACATTTGAACTATATAAACTTGTCATACTAAAGTCAGCAAATGTGTCTGGTAATTGCATATTCTTCATGTGTGCACTGGAATTTCTTATTATATAAGAAAATAAATGTGTTTCTAAATCACTATGAATTGGGTACAGCTGATAGTACTATTCTTCCTGGCACATGGAAATATTCCACTGAGGTTGTCAATCAATACTGATTTAATCAGTGTAACAGCAAAGGCACTAGAAGAGGAAAATACTCCACATAATCAAGTATAGATGGGAAAGTTGTATCACCAAGACATTCTTAAAATCACAAGTGGATAAATTGCAATATCAGTTGATTACTCAGTGGCTTGAGTCCTTTATCATTCCCTTAGAACACTCCTCATATTTGCAGATAACTCAGCTCCTCAACTCAGCAAGAAATAAGAGGACATCATTATAAACTTCCACAACTTCTTTCCTATCCAGTGAAAAATATCTAAGTCCCTTTTCCCTTCCCTTTTTCTTCCCCTCCATGATCTTCCTTTTTCCTTCCTATGTTTTTCTTACTTTACCTCCCCCTCCTACCTTTCCCTTTCTTCCTTCCTCCCTTTCTCCCTTCCTTCCTTTCTTCTATTCTTCCATCGTCCTTTAATATCTTTTCAGAGATCAGTTTTTCCCATTCATTTCTGCATTCTCTGATACCTTCCTCCATGACTTGTTTTAATTCTCCTGTATCTTTATCCTTTCCCTCTTCACTGATCCTTTTGGTCTGCCTTTGCATTTTCAAAATCGGTTTTTCTAATCTTGAAAAATAACTTGGCTCAGCCCTGATGCATCTTTATTCACTGTGTCATTATCTCATTATTTTTAAAGGTTAGTTTCTAAAACAGGGGCTCTATACTCACCATCTTCATTCTTGGCTTAAATTCAAAGAAATATAGGTCCCAGTGATATTTATGAGAAAATTTGATTGTGAATAATCTTGTTGATATAAACACTTTGGGTTTTCGAAATGTTGTGCTAGCTGTTAGCTTTCCCAATAATATTATGAAGGAAAGGCTAGAAAATACAAAAGGTAGATATAGGAACCAAGAACATTACCTGTATGGAGCCAAGCTATACATACTCTGTCTCTGGTTATCATGAATACACCTCCTGTGTTCAATACTTGCTTAGAAAGGTATGATGTCCACAGAGCAATTCAGTTATTAGCTGTGATAGTTTTTTGTTTGTTTGTTTTCTCCCCACAGAATTCAACTTTTATTTATGAGGATATGGAGACCAGAAAGTTCCTAAAGTAAATTTGTAAAAGAAAACATTCATAATAAATTTATCATGAAAAAATATTTTGTTATAGAAAATTTATTTTTTACTCTAAGTTATTATGAACTGACTACCCCTGGGTTAATTAAACTTGCCACTATGCATGTGTATATTTTGTTGGAAAGCATTGAGATACAAGTCTTATTTTTCTTCTTCAAGCTATTTGAAATAAATGGTGACTCAAACAGATTCAAATATGAGCTCAATGCTGAATCTTATTCTTTCAGAGCACCTTCTCTCTCTCCTTCATGCTCTCAACCCTGACTCCTACTTCTAGCACTTTAAATTAGCTAAATTTGATCTTTATTCAGTCTTCATCATATTTGGTAGACTTTTTAGAATTCGATGGTGATGATATTCACCTCCTTCTTTAAATTGCATCTTACTTATAAAACTAGAGTGTCCTAGGTGTCTTACTTTATTTTGATTCTTTGCCTTTACTCTATCAATTTTATTTTCTCATTTAGATTTGTACTGCAGCATCAGCCTTTTTGCTGAGTTGATGCTGAATCTCCACCTGTCTCTTGGTCTTTTGTACTTGCATATTCAGGTATCACCTTCAACTTGATATGTCCAGAACTAGTCCCTTTATAGTCTATTCTTAATAGCCACCAACAAAACTAGCCAAAAGTCAACATGCTGGTTATTGTTCAAGTTATCCTTCCAATTCAGCAAAAGAAATAAGTACAATTACAGGATATATTAAAGAACAGATGAGTAATGCTATGTGAGGACACAGGAAAGGTTATATAACGGGCTTTTTTTTTTTTTTTTTGAAACATAGTTTCACTCTGTCACCCAGGCTGCAGTGCAGTGGCATGATCTCGGCTCACTGCAACTCCCCCTATCCCCATCCCCTGGGTTCGAGTAATTCTCCTGCCTCGATCTCCTAAGTAGCTGGGATTACAGGTGCCTGCCACCACACTCAGCTAATTGACCAGCTAATTTTTGTGTTTTTAGTGGAAACGGGATTCCACCACGTTGGCTAGGCTGCTCTGGAACTCTTGATCGCAAATAATCCCCCGCCTCAACCTCCCAAAGTGCTGGGATTACAGGCATGAGCCACCACACCAACCCTATAATGGGATAGCTTCTGGTCCAGGTTTTAAAGAATAAGTGGAGTAGGATAGCCAGGACAGCAAAAATAACAGACCAATGGACAAAAGCACAGGCTCTAGCATCAGACTGCCTGGATTCAAATGTCGGCTATACTGATATTACATACTAGCTGAATGACCTTGAAAGTTTCTTAGCCTCTCATTGCCTCCATTTCATCATCTGTAAAAATGGTAATAATAATTCTTATGAGGACTGAATGAGCTAATGGAAGTAATGCTTTCAGGTCAACATTTCCAGGCATATAATTACTACATAAGTCTTTGTCCTAATGATGACAATCAATGACACATATGAAAATGAGAAACACATGGACAGTTCAGAGCATTTTCAAGAGTTCACTAATGCCAATGTGAAAAGTGAGCAATGACAGTGACTGAGAGACAGGCAGTGTCCAGATGACAAAGGGCCTTAAATGCAGGGTGGAGGCCTAGGTGATGAAGACCCACTGAGAAATTTGTAAGAGAATCAAAAGTGGGTGTGGTGAGAACAAATTTTGACTTCAAGACAAAGGAAACATTCAATGTGAATTTTATGTTTTCTAATTCTGTGAAAAATGACATTGATCAAAAACCAGTAGATGTTGATAAGGTACAGTGAAAAGGAAAAGCTTATACACCATTGGTGGGAACACAAATTAGTACAACCTCTATGGCAAACAGTTTGGAGGTTTCTCAAAGAACTAAAAGAGATCTAATAGTCGATCTAGCAATCCCACTACCAAAGGAAAATAGTTATTATATCAAAAAGAAACCTGCATTTGCAGGTTTATCACAGTCCAGTTCACAATTACAAAGATATGGAATCTACATAAGTGTCCATCAATTGATGAGTGGATAAAGAAAACCAGGGGTGCCCAAGGTGGAGAACACGGTCATGGGCTCTCAGTTTCTATTTCTGCTTCGGCCAGTAAAGCCCCTTCCTCATCTCTCTTTTCCGCTGATCACTAGGGCCATATGCTAAAAGTCATGGCTTCAGGCTGCTAAAGCCTAAAACAAAACAGAACAACAACAATAAAATTAGGCGGGATAAGCTTGAATACTAAATAGCAGTATTTATAGCAGAATACTACTCAAACACCAAAATGAGTGAAACATCTTTTGCAGCAACTAGGATGGAACTGGAGATCATTATCCTAAATGAAGTAACTCAGGAATAGAAAACAAAATACCACATGCTCCCTTACAAATAGGAGCTAAGCCATGGGTATGCAAACGCATGCAGAGTGGTATAATAGACACTGGAGATTCAGAAGTAAGGAAGGGGAGAGGGAGATGAGGAATATAAAATCACCTATTAGGTACAATGTGCACTATACATTACTACATCACTACACTAAAAGCTCAGACTTCACCACTATACAGTTCATCCATGCAACAACAACAAAAAAAACTTGTACCACTAAAGCTATGAAAATAATAAATTAATTAAATAAATAAGTGAATAAATAACAAGCAATTGCTGAAAACAAAAAGATAAAAGAAACAGAAATCAGGGCCAAAGTTTAGGAAGCTATTGGAAGAACACAAGCAACGATGGGGCGTAAGCCTTGAATATCCTCTTTCTTTCTACCCAGTGAAACCAAGTCCAGTCTTCATGATTCACAGACAGCTTCCTTGTTTCTTATTATTGGAAGAGAATTTTTTTCTCCTATGAATCTCTGTGGGATTCAAAAGTGTCAGCGTTTGGACATGTAACCAGATACTCACATCCAAACACTTTTGAGAGTAGGGGAGGGCAATATTAATAATTGTGCTAAAACAGGCACAATCCAGGACTCTTGCAGGCACATCAAGACAGAGGGTTACTAATCCACCTTTATGTGTAATTTGGAAAGTAGGTTTCTTCCTTTCATCATCCTTACTTCTACTCTGCCACAAGAAAATATATACCATATGGTGCCTGATAGGCAGAAATGATCCTGTATAGTGCTTGGCATACACAGGATGATGAGTATTTAGCAAATGAGCAATTGAATTAAATTTTAGGACTGCTTTAAATAGTTTTTTTCTTTTTAAGTTTTTACCCCTGTAAAATCTTTTTTCTTTACTTATACAGAATATCAGGAATTTATGTATAAATGAATAAAATATCACAAAACTTACAAATGAAAATTGACCTTGGTATATTATAGTAATATTGGATATATATGACTCATATTCACATGCATAAGAGTACATACCATATCTGTTACCTATAAAGAAATAGCCATAGATCTAAGTGTGGGTCTAAGTATAGATATGTTTATAGACAAATATTTTTAAGATATGAGTCCATAAATTGATTTTAAACTCTTTAGAACTTAAGGGTTACATAGTACTCACCTCAGTTTTTGTTATAGTGGAAATTATCGAGCTTGCCATTTTAAATTTATTTATTCTTATCTTCTAAAAGGAAGTAGGGCTTCTGGACCTTGTTTTCTCTTCAACATTACTTGGCCTGATTCCTATCTGCATTATTAATGTTCATCTTTCATCAGGGATGGTGAAGAAATGTCTTGTTCAGCAGTATTTCTTGCGGTCATGGAAAACAAAAATTTCTAAAGGCAAACAAATTGTGCCTTTGATCAGCCTCAGTCATAAGTGCAGTCATTTGCCCTACCTAAGGGAAACGTCTATTGCGTTATACTGATTGATAACCTGAGACCGGTGAAATGCTAGAGCAAAATGTAGTAACCGTAAGACTAGGAACGTATAAATATGTAAGGAGGCAGATAACAGGATTTATGGGGAAAGGTTAAAGCACCTAGGAATATTTCTCTCAGAGAAGAGAATGAGGAATGACATTAATACAGCAGAGCATGTTCTATTTATTATATGTTATGATTTGCTAAAATAAAATTCATTAAGCATTAATAATATTAAATTTAGTATGACACTAATCAGGTATGTCTTAGAATTTTATGACATTCCACTTTCACAGTAATGTAGACTTTTTTATAGCACGCATCTTAAAACTCTGCCAGCCTCCTCCAGCCATTATGTAGTTCCAAAGCTGCTTCCACATTTTTAGGGATTTGTTATATCAGCACTCCCACTTTTTGGTATCAGTTTCTGCCTTAGTTCATTCAGATTGCTACAACAAATACCATAGACTGGGTAGCTTTAAAACAACTGAAATCTATTTCTCACAGTTCTGGAGGCTGGAAGTACATGATCAAGGCCACAAAAGATTTGCTGTCTTGTGAAGGCCTATTTCCTTGTTCGTAGATAATGGGCTTCGTACTGAGTCCGCACATAACAGAAGGAGTGAAAGAAATCTTTGGGCAATTTAGGACACTGATCTTACTCATGAGGGCTGTGCCATCATACCTAATCACCTCCCTAAAATCTACCTTCAGATATCATCACATGGGAGGTTAGGATTTCAATATATTAATTTGGGGGAGATATAAACATTCAGTCTATAGAATATGGCAAATGCTATTAGCAATAAACATTCAATCTATAGCATATGGCAAATGCTATTAAAACATTTCATGCTACTCAAATATTTCTTATCACTTGAGTTAATAAATAAAAACAAATAAATGATCTGTGAACAATTATAGTTAAAAGAATCTCATTCAGCAGTTTTTATTTTAAAACATTTAAAAGAGATTGCAAAAGGTATTTCTAAAATAGAAATTAGTCTTGATTGTTGTAACAAACCAAGACTATGAAATTTCCATAGTAGGAAATGAGCAGTCCAAAGATAAACACTACTAAAACTTATCCATATTTTTTCATGAGTTGTAAGTATATGCAACATCAAATCAAAAACATTTACTTAATTTTTCAAACTTCCTAAGGTACTGTTTCTCAATCACTCTTTCAGAAAATCAGAAATACTGTTCATCCAAAAAAATATCTTGCACCTTCTGCTAATTATTTAACTTTACTGAACATTGAATTCTCATTTACAAAATGAAGGATTTGAAAGATAAAATCTTTCAGCCAGGTGCGTTGGCTCACACCTATAATCCTAGCACTTTGGGAGGCCGAGGCGGGTGGATCACAAGGTCAGGAAATTGAGACCATCCTGGCCAACATGATAAAACCCCGTCTCTACCAAAAATACCAAAAAATTAGCTGGGTATGGTGGTGCATGCCTGTAGTCCCAGCTACTCAGGAGGCTGAGGCAGGAGAATCACTTGAACCCAGAAGGCGGAAGCTGCCGTAAGCCAAGATGATGCCACAGCACTCCAGCATGGGCAACAGAGCAAAACTCTGTCTCAAAAAAAAAGAAAGAAAAAACCTTTCAAGGTCCATTTTCATTTCAAAATATTATTTTTCTGAGAATAAAAACAATTTCTACTAGCATAAAGCAATTACTACAATTAACATAGTGAATCAAGTAAACCTCACATTAACTTTATTGACTTTTAAGACAATATACAAAGGGTTTCTCCTGATAAGGCTTAACTTCTGTCTGTGCAGTGATTTTATAACCATGAGAGGAAAAAGGTTAGCAATATTAGAGAAGGGGATCCAATTCTTAGGAATTTGTGGAGAATGACAGGAACCTGCAAAAGGTAAGTTTCCTCTACTCTGTCCTGCAAGGCTGTGTGTATGTCATCAGGAAGTTCACGCCTAGGTCTCTAATTAAACTCTAAAATATAATCTAACTCTAGATTATCCTGACAAATATAGACTCCTTGATATTGTCTGAATAACAATTTGGAAATAAATTACTGAATTTTAAGGCCTGCCATGTTCAGGTACACATCTTTTTTCTTGATACATAATAACTGTGCCTATTTTAGCATCATACATGTAACAATTGGCTACACTCATGTAACCAAATCAAAGTAATGGAGATATCCATCATCTTAAACGTTTGCCTTCCTTTATGCTAGAAGCATTCAAATTATTTCTTTCTAGCTATCTTGAAATTCACAATCTATTAATGTTAACTATAGTCAACCTACTGATCTCTCGAACACCAGGTCTTATTTCTCTGGTCTAATTGTACATTTGCACCCATGAATCAACCTCTCTTTATGCCCTACTTCCCCCTACCCTTCCAGCCTCTGGTTAACTGCCAATCTACTCTCTACTCCCATTAAACCCGCTTTTTCAGCTCCCACATATGAGTAACAACATGCATTATTTGTCTTTCTGTTCTTCGCTTATTTTACTTAATATAATGATCTCCAGATCCATTTATTTAACCCATTCATCTGTTGATAGATGGTTGATTCCATATTTTGTCTATTGTGAATAGTGCTGAAATAAACAGTGTTGCAGATTTTTTTGATATTTGATTTCCTTTTTTTGGGATATATACTCAATGGTGATATCACTGAATCATATGACAGTTTCTTGAAGAAATTCCATCCTGTTTTCCATAATGGCTATACTGATTTACATTTCTACCAATGATATAAAAGGTTCTCTTTCTCCACAACTCTCCAGCATCTATTATTCCCTGTCTTTTTTATAAAAGCCATTATAACAGGCATGAGATAATATCTCATTGTGATTTTGATTTCCATTGCTTTGATGATTAGTAATTTTGAACATTTTTTCATATACCTATTCCCCAAGACATATCTATGTCTGCTTTTGAGAAATGTCTATTCAGATTTTTCACCAATTTTTAAATCAGAATTTTTTTTCCTATAGATTTGACCTCCTTATATTCTGGTTATTAATTCCTTGTCAAATGCACAGTTTGTAACTATTTTCTTATAAATATAAATATATATGTATATTTATTTATTATGTATATGACAGGTACAGAAACCATATATATATATATATATATTTAATTTATTTATTATATTTTAAGTTCTGAAACACATGTGCAGAACATGCAGATTTGTTACATAGGTATACATGTGCCATGGTGGTTTGCTACACCCATCAACCCGTCATCTAGGTTTTAAGCCCCACATGCATTAGGTATTTGTCCTAATGCTCTCTCTCCCCTTGCCCTCAATCCCCCAACAGGGCCCAGTGTGTGATTGTTTCCCTCCCTGTGTCCACGTGTTCTCATGTTCAGCTCCCACTTATGAAGTGAGAACATGTGGCATTTGGTCTTCTGTTCCTGTGTTAGTTTGCTGAGAATGATGGGTTCCAGCTTTATCTATGTCCCTGAAAAGGACATGAACTCATTCTTTTTATGGCTGCATAGTATTCCGTGGAGTATATGTGCTACATTTTCTTTATCCAGTCTATCACGGATGGGCATTTGGATTGGTTCCAAGTCTTTGCTACTGTGAATAGTGCAATTAACATATGTGTACATGTGTCCTTATAGTAGAATGATTTATAATCCTTTGGGTATATACCCAGTAATGGGATTGCTGGGTCAAATGGAATTTCTATTTCTAAATCCTTCAAAAATCGCCACACTGTCTTCCACAATGGTTGATCCAATTTGCACTCTCACCAGCAGTGTAAAAGCATTCCTATTTCTCCACATCCTCTCCAGCATCTGTTGTTTCCTGACTTTTTAATTATTGCCATTTTAACTGGCATGAGATGGTATTTCAGTGTGGTTTTGATTTCCATTTCTCTAATAACCAGTGATGATGAGCTTTTTTTCATGTTTGTTGGCCACATAAATGTCTTCTTTTGAATAGTCTCTATCCATATACTTCACCCACTTTTTGATGGGGTCGTTCATTTTTTTCTTGTAAATTTATTTAAGTTCCTTGTAGATTCTGGATATTAGACCTAGATGAATAGATAGGAAAAATTTTCTTCCATTCTGTGGGTTGCTTGTTCGCTATGATGACCGTTTCTTTTGCTCTGCAGAAGCTCTTTAGTTTAATTAGATCCCATTTTCAATTTTGACTTTCGTTGCCATTGCTTTTGATGTTTTAGTCATAAAGTCTTTGCCCATGCCTATGTCCTGAATGGTAGTTCCTAGGTTTTCTTCTAGGGTTTTTATGGTTTTAGGTTTTATGTTGAAGTCTTTAATCCATCTTTAGTTAATTTTTGTACAAGGTGTAAGGAAGGGGTCCAGTTTCAGTTTTCCACATATGGCTAGCCAGTTTCAGAGTGTCATTTCTTAAATAGAGAATCCTTTCCCCATTGCTTGTTTTTGTCAGGTTTGTCAAAGATCAGATGGTTGTAGATGTGTGGTGTTATTTCTGAGGGCTTCTGTACTGTTCCATTTGTCTATATATCTGTTTTGGTCCTAGTACCATATTGTTTTTGTTACTGTAGCCTTGTAGTATAGTTTGAAGTCAGGTAGCATGATGCCTCCAGCCTTGTTCCTTCTGCTTAGGATTGTCTTGGCTATATGGGCTCTTTTGTGGTTCCACGTGAAATTTAAAGTTTTTTCTAGTTCTGTGAAGAAAGTCAATCGTAGCTTGATGGGAATAGCACTGAATCTATAAATTACTTCGAACAGTATGGCCATTCACAACATTGATTCTTCCTATCCATGAGCACGGAATGTTTTTCCAACTTTTTGTGTCTTCTCTTATTTCCTCGAGCAGTGGTTTGTAGTTCTCCTTGAAGAGGTCCTTCACACCCCTTGTAAGTTGTATTCCTAGGTATTTTATTTCTTTGCAGCAATTGTGAATGGGAGTTCACTCATGATTTGGCTCTATGTTTATCTATTATTGGTGTATAGGAATGCTTGTGATTTTTGTACATTGATTTAGTATCCTGAGACTTTGCTGAAGTTGTTTATCAGCTTAATGAGTCCTTGGACTGAGATGACGGAGTTTTCTAAATATATAATTATGTCATCTGCAAAAAGAGACAATTTGACTTCCTCTTCTCCTATTTGAATGCCCTTTCTTTCTCTTGCCTGATTGCCCTGTCCAGAATTTCCAATACTATGTTGAATAGGAGTGGTGAGAGAGGGCATCCTTGTCTTGTGCTAGTTTTCAAAGGGAATGTGTCCAGCTTTTGCCCATTGACTATGATATTGGCTATGGGTTTGTCATAAATAGCTCCTATTATTTTGAGATATCTTCCATCAATACCTAGTTAAGGAGTGTTTTTAGCATGAAGAAGTGTTGCATTTTATCAAAGGCCTTTTCTGTATCTACTGAGATAATCATGTGGTTTTTGTCATTGGTTCTGTTTATGTGATGGATTACATTTTTTGATCTGTGTATGTTGAACTAGCTTTGCATCCCAGGGATGAAACCAACTGGATCGTAAGGATAAGTTTTTTGATGTGCTGCTGGATTTGTTTTGCCAATATGTTATCGAGGATTTTTGCATTGATGTTCATCAGGGATATTGGCCTCGAATTTTCTTTTTTTGTTGTGTTTCTGCCAGGTTGATATCAGGATGATGCTAGCCTCATAAAATGAGCTAGGGAGGAGTTCCCCCTATTTCTATTGTTTAGAATAATTTCAGAAGGAATGGTAGCAGCTCCTCTTTGTACCTCTGGTAGAATTTGGCTGTACATCTATCTGTTTCTGGGCTTTTTCTGGGGGAGGGGAGTGTTGATAGGCTATTAATCACTGTCTCAATTTCAGAACTTATTATTGGTCTATTCAGGGATTTGACATCTTCCTTGGAGATGTGTATGTGTGCAGGAATTTATTCATTTCTTTTAGATTTTCTACTTTATTTGCATAGAGGTGTTTATAGTATTCTCTGATGGTTGTATTTCTGTGGGATCAGTGGTGATATCCCCTTTATCATTTTCCATTGTGTCTATTGGATTCTTCTCTTTTCTTCTTTATTAGTCTGGGAAGCAGTCTATCTATTTTGTAAATATTTTCAAATAACCAGTTCCTGTATTCACTGATTTTTTGAAGGGTACTTTTGTGTCTCTATCTCCTTCAGTTCTGCTCTGATCTTAGTTATTTCTTGTCTTCTGCTAGCTTTTGAATTTGTTTGCTCTTGCTTTTCTAGTCCTTTTAATTGTGATTTTAGTGTGTCATCTTTAGATCTTTCCCACTTTCTGATGTGGGCATTTAGCACTATAAATTTTTCTCTTAATCACTGTGTCCCAGAGATTCTGGTATATTGTGTCATTGTTTTCATTAGTTTCAAAGAACGTATTTATTTCTGCCTTAATTTCATTATTTACCTAGTAGTCATCACTCAGGAGCAGGTTGTTCAGTTTCCATGTAGTTGTGTGGTTTTGAGTTTCTTAATCCTGAGTTTGAATTTGATTGCACTATCGTCTGAGAGATGGTTTTTTAAGATTTCCATTCTTTTGAATTTGCTGAGGAGTGTTTTACTTCCAATTATGTGGTCAATTTTAGAATAAGTGCTATGTGATGCTGAGTAGAACACATATTCCATTGATTTGGGGTGGAGAATTCTGTCGATGTCTATTAGCTCTTAGTCTAGAGCTGAGTTCAAGTCCTGAATATCCTTGTTAATTTTCTGTCTCATTGATCTGTCTAATATTGACAGTGGGCTGTTAAAGTCTCCTGCTATTATTGTGTGGAGTCTAAGTCTCTTTGTAGGTCCCAAGAAACTTATTTTATGAATCTGGGTGCTCCTATGTTGGGTGCACAAATATTTAGATGGTTAGCTCTTCTTGTTGCATTGATCCCATTACCATTACATAATGCTCTTCTTTGTCTTTTTAAATATTTGTTGGTTTAAAGTCTGTTTTATCATAGACTAGAATTGTAACCCCTGCTTTTTGTTTTGTTTTGTTTTTATTGCATTTGCTTGGTAAATATTCCTTCATCCCTTTAATCTGAGCCTATGTGTGTCTTTGCACATGAGATGGGTCTCCTGATGCACATGAGATGGGTCAAGACTGATGGGTATCTACTCTTTATTCAATTTGGCAGTACATATCTTTTAATTGGGGCATTTAGCCCATTTTCATTTAAGGTTAATATTTTTATGTGTGAATTTAATTCTGTCATCATGATGCTGTTTATTTTGCACATTAGTTGATGCAGTTTCTTCATAGTGTTGTTAGTCTTTATATTTTGGTATTTTTGTAGTGGCTGGTACCAGTTTTTCCTTTCCATATTTAATGCTTCCTTCAGGAGCTCTTCCAAGGGAGGCCTGGTGGTGACAAAATCCCTCAGCATTTGCTTGTCTCTAAAGGATTGTATTTCTCCTTTGCTAATGAAACTTAGTTTGGCTGGATATAAAATTCTGGGTTGAAAATTATTTTCTTTAAGAATGTTGAATATTGGCCCGCACTCTCTACTGGATTGTAGGGTTTCTGTGGAGAGATCCACTGTTATTCTGATGGGCTTCCCTTTGTGGTAAGCTGACCTTTCTACATGGCTGCCCTTAATATTATTTCCTTTGTTTCAATCTCGGAGAATCTGATGATTATGCATCTTGGGGTTGTTGTTCTTGAGGAGTATCTTAGTGGTCTTCTCTGTATTTTCTAAATGTGAACGTTGGCCTGTCTTGCTAGGTTGGGGAAGTTCGCCTGGATAATATTCTAAAGTGAGTTTTCCAACTTAGTTTCATTCTCCCTGTCACTTTCAGTATATCAGTTGCAAGTTTGGTCTTTCACATAGTCCTGTATTTCTTGGAGGCTTTGTTCATTTCCTTTCATTGTTTTTTTCTTAATCTTGTCTTTACATTTTATTTCATTAAGTTGATCTTCAATCTCTGATATCCTTTCTTCCACTTGATCGATTCAGCTATTGATACCTGTGTATGCCTCACAAAGTTCTCGTGCTGTGTTTTTCAGCTTCATCAGGTAATTTATGTTCTTCTCTAAACTGGTTATTCTAATTAGTAATTCCTGTAACATTTTAATAATGTTCTTAGCTTCCTTGCATTGGGTTAGAATGTGCTCCTTTAGTTCAAATTAGTTTATTACCCACCGTCTGAAGCCTAATTCTGTCAATGTGTCAAACTCATTCTCCATCCAGTTTTGTGCTCTTGCTGAAGAGGAGTTGTGATCATTTGGAGGAGAAAAGGCATTCTGGTTTTTGAAATTTTCAGTATTTAGGGGCTAGTTTTTCCTCATCTTTATGGGTTTATCTACCTTTGATTTTTTTTTCTTGGTGCAATTCATCTCTTTTGTCAATCTCTCTTTCTTTCTTTTTATTGCATTTCAGGTTTTGGGGTACATGTGAAGAACATGCAAGATTGTTGCATAGATACACACATGGCAGTATGATTTGCTGCCTTCCTCCCCATCACCTATATCTGGCATTTCTCCCTATGCTATCTCTCCCCAACTCCCTACCCCCTGCCATCTCTCCCCTATTTCCCCCTGACAGACCCCAGTGTGTGATGCTCCCCTCCCTGTGTCCATGTGTTCTTATTGTTCCAACACCCATCTATGAGTGAGAACATGCAGTGTTTGGTTTTCTCTTCTTGCATCAGTTTGCTGAGAATGATGGTTTCCAGGTTCATCTATGTCCCTACAAAGGACATGAGCTCATCATTTTTCATGGCTGCATAGTATTCCATGGTGTATATGTGTCACATTTTCCCTGTCCAGTCTATTATCGATGGGCATTTGGGTTGGTTCCAAGTCCTTGCTATTGTAAACAGTGCTGCAACGAACATTCGTGTGCATGTGTCCTTATAGTAGAACGATTTATAATTCTTTGGATATATATCCAGTAAAGGGATTGCTGGGTCAAATGGAATTTCTATTTCTGGGTCCTTGAGGAATCGTCACACTGTCTTCCACAATGGTTGAATTAATTTACACTCCCACCAACAGTGTAAAAGTGTTCCTATTTCTCCACATCCTCTCCAGCATCTGTTTTCTCCAGATTTTTCAATGATCACCATTCTAACTGGCATAAGATGGTATCTCAATGTAGTTTTGATTTGCATTTCTCTAATGACCAGTGATGATGAGCAATTTTTCATATGTTTGTTGGCTTCATATATGTCTTTTGTAAAGTGTCTGCTCATATCCATCGCACACTTTTGAATGGGCTTATTTGTTTTTTTCTTGTAAATCTGTTTTAGTTCTTTGTAGATTCTGAATATTAGCCCTTTGTCAGATGGGTAGATTGCAAAATTTTTTTCTCATTCTGTTGGTTGCCAATTCACTCTAATGACTGTTTCTTTTGCTGTGCAGAAGCTGTGGAGTTTGATTAGGTCCCATTTGTGTATTTTGGCTTTTGTTGCCTATGCTTTTGTTGTTTTAGTCATGAAGTCTTTGCCTATGCCTATGTCCTGAATGGTTTTGCCTAGGTTTTCTTCTAGGGTTTTTATGGTGTTAGGTCTTATGTTTAAGTCTTTAATCCATCTGGAGTTAATTTTAGTGTAAGGTGTCAGAAAGGCGTCCAGTTTCTGCTTTCTGCACACTGCTAGCCAGTTTTCCCAACAACATTTATTAAACAGGGAATCCTTTCCCCATTGCTTGTTTTTGTCAGATTTGTCAAAGATCAGATGGTTGTAGATGTGTGGTGTTGCCTCTGAGGCCTCTATTCTGTTCCATTAGTCTATGTCTCTGTTTTGGTACCAGTACTATGCTGTTTTGATTACTGTAGCCTTGTAGTACAGTTGAAGTCTGGTAGTATGATGCCTCCAGCTTTGTTCTTTTTGCTTAGAATTGACTTGGCTATGCGGGCTCTCTTTTGGTTCCATATGAAGTTTAAGGTGGTTTTTTCCAGTTCTGTGAAGAAGTTCATTGGTAGCTTGATGGGGATAGCATTGAATTACTTTCGGCAGTATGGCCATTTTCACGATATTGATTCTTCCTAACCATGAACATGGAATGTTTCTCCATCTGTTTGTGCCCTCTCTTATTTCATTGAGCAGTGGTTTGTAGTTCTCCTTGAAGAGGTCCTTTACATTCCTTGTTAGTTGTACTCCTAGGTATTGTATTCTCTTTGTAGCAATTGTGAATGGCAGTTTGTTCTTGATTTGGCTCTCTTTAAGTCTGTTACTGGTGTATAGGAATGCTTGTGATTTTTGCACATTGATTTTGTATCCTGAGACTTTGCTGAAGTTGCTTATCAGTTTTAGGAGATTTTGGGCTGAGACAATGGGGTCTTCTAAATATACAATCATGTAGTCTGCAAATAGAGACAATTTGACTTCCTCCTTTCCTAATTGAATACCCTTTATTTCCTTTTCTTGCATGATTACTCTGGCTAGAACTTCCAATACTATATTGAACAGGAGTGGTGAGAGAGGGCAACCTTGTCTAGTGTCAGATTTCAAAGGGAATGCTTCCAATATTTTTCCCATTCAGTATGATATTGGCTGTGTGTTTGTCGTAAATAGCTTTTGTTATTTTGAGATACATTCCATCAATACCTAGTTTATTGAGGGTTTTTAGCATAAAGTGCTGTTGAATTTTGTGAAAGGCCTCCTCTGCATCTATTGAGATAATCATGTGGTTTTTGTCTTTGGTTCTGTTTATGTGGTGAATTACGTTTATAGACTTGTGTGTGTTGAACCAGCATTGTATCCCCAGGATGAAGCCTACTTGATCATGGTAGATAAGCTCTTTGATGTGCTGTTGCAATCAGCTTGCCAGTATTTTATTGAAGATTTTTGCATCTATGTTCATCATGGATATTGGCCTGAAGTTTTCTTGTCTTGTTGAGTCTCTGCTGGGTTTTGGTATCAGGATGATGTTGGTCTCATATAATGATTTGGGAAGGATTCCTTGTTTTTGGATTGTTTGGAATAGTTTCAGAAGGAATGATACCAGCTCCTCTTTGTATGTCTGGTAGAATTCGGCTGTGAACCCATCTGGACCTGGGCTTGTTTTGAGTGATAGGCTCTTAATTGCTGCCTCAACTTCAGACCTTGTTATTGGTCTATTCAGGGTTTCAACTTCTTCCTGGTTTAGGCTTGGGAGGATGCAAGTGTCAGGAATTTATTGATTTTTTCCAGGTTAACTAGTTTATGTGCATAGAGTTGTTTGTAATAATCTCTGATGATGGTTTGTATTTCTGTGGAATCTGTGGTGATATCCCCTTTATTGTTTTTTATTACATCTATTTGATTATTCTCTCTTTTCTTTTTTATTAATCTGGTTAGTGGTCTGTCTACTTTGTTGATCTTTTCAAAATACCAGCTCCTGGATTTATTGATCTTTTTGAATGGTTTTTTTTTGTGTGTCTCTATCTCTCTCAGTTCTGCTCTGATCTCAGTTATTTCTTGATATCTGCTAGATTTTGAGTTTTCTTTTGATCTTGCTCCTCTAGCTCTTTCAATTTTGATGACAGGGTGTTGATTTTAGATTTTTCCTTGCTTCTCATGTGGGCATTTATTGCTATATATTTTCCTCTGGACACTGCTTTAAATGTGTCCCAGAGATTCTGGTATGTTGTGTCTTCATTCTCACTGCTTTCAAAGAACATCTTTATTTCTGCCTTCATTTCATTGTTTATCCAGTCAAAATTCAAGAGCCAGTTGTTCAGTTTCCATGAAGCTGTGCAGTTCTGAGTTAGTTTCTGCATTCTGAGTTCTAACTTGATTGCATGTGGTCTAAGAGACTGTTTTTTATGATTTCTGTTCTTTTGAATTTGCTGAGTAGTGATTTACTTCCAATTATGTGGTCAATTTTAGAGTAGGTGTGATGTGGTGCTGAGAAGAACGTATATTCTGTGGATATGGGGTGGAGAGTTCTGTAAATGTCTATTAGGTTTGCTTGGTTCAGATCTGAGTTCAAGTCCTGGATATCCTTGTTAATTTTCTGTCTCATTGATCTGTCTAATATTGACAGTGGAGTGTTTACGTTTCCCACTATTATTGTGTGGGAATCTAAGTCTCTTTGTAAGTCATTAAGAACTTGCTTTACGTATCTAGGTGCTCCTGTATTGGGTGCATATATATTTAGGAACATTAGCTCTTCTTGTTGCATTGATTCTTTTACCATTATGTAATGTCCTTCTTTGTCCCTTTTGATCTTTGTTGGTTTAAAGTCTATTTTATCAGAGACTAGAATTGCAACTCCTGCTTTTCTTTGCTCTCTATTTGCTTGGTAAATCTTCCTCCATCCCTTTATTTTGAGCCTTTGTGTATCCTTGCATGTGAGATGGGTTTCCTGGATACAGCACACTGATGGATTTTGGCTTTTTATCCAATTTGCCAGTCTGTGTCTTTTGATTAGGGCATTTAGCCCATTTATATTTAGGGTTAATATTGCTATGTGTGAATTTGATCATGCCATTTTGATGCTAGCTGGTTGTTTCGCCCGTTAGTTGATGCAGTTTCTTCATTGTGTCGATGCTCTTTACCATTTGGTGTTTTTGGAGTGGCTGGTACTGGTTGTTCCTTTCTATGTTTAGTGCTTCTTTCAGGAGCTCTTGTAAAGCAGGCCTGGTGGTACTGAAATCTCTGAGTAATTGCTTGTTCATAAAGAATTTTATTTCTCCTTCGCTTATGAGGCTTAGTTTGGCTGGATGTGAAATTCTGGGGTGAAAGTTCTTTTCTTTAAGGATGTTAAATATTGGCCCCCACTCTATTCTGGCTTGTCGAGTTTCTGCTGAAAGATCTGCTGTGAGTCTGATGGGCCTCCCTTTGTGGGTAACCTGGTCTTTCTCTCTGGCTACCCTTAGCATTTTCTCCTTCACTTCAACCCTGGTGAATCTGACTATTATGTGCCTTGGGGTTGCTCTTTTTGAGGTATATCTTTGTGGTGTTCTCTATTTCCTGGACTTGAATGGTGGCCTGGCTTGCTAGGTTGGGGAAGTTCTCCTGGATAATATTCTGAAGAGTATTTTCCAGCTTGGATTCATTCTCTCTGTCACATTCAGGTACACCTATCAAATGTAGGTTAGGTCTTTTCACATAATCCCATATTTCTTGGAGTCTGTTCATTTCTTTTCACTCTTTTTTCTCTGTTCTTGCCATCTCATTTTATTTCATTGAGTTGATCTTCAATCTCTGATATCCTTTCTTCTGTTTGGTTGATTTGGCTATTGAGACTTTTGTATGCTTCGCGAAGTTCTTGTGCTGTGTTTATCAGCTCTATCGAGTCATTTATATTCTTCTCTAAGCTGTTTATTCTAGCTAGCATGTCATCTAACCTTTTTTCTAGGTCCTTAGTTTCTTTGCATTGGGTTAACACATGTTTTTTTAGTTCTGTGAAGTTTGTTATTACCCACCTTCTGAAGCCTGTGTCTGTCAATTCATCAGATTCATTCTCCATCCATCTTTGATCCCTAGCTGGTGAGGAGTTGTGATCCTTTGGAGGAGAAGAGGCCTTCTGGTTTTTGGTGTTTTCATCATTTTTGCACTGGTTTCTTCCCATCTTAGTGGATTTCTCTATCTGTGGTCTTTGTAGTTGGTGACTTTCGGATGGGTTCTCTGAGTGGACTTCCTCTTTGTTGATGATGAAATTACTTCTTTCTGTTTCTTAGTTTTCTTTCTAACATTCAGGCCCCTCTGCTGCAGGACTGCTGGAGGTCCACTGCAGACCTTGCTTGACTGGGGATCACCTGTGGGGGCTGCAGAACAGTAAGGGTTGCTACTGATTTCTACTTCCATTATGTTCATCCCAGAAAGGTACCTGTCAGATGTCGGCCTGAGCTCTCCTTTATGAGGCGTCTCTATGGGTATACAGGGGTCCAGGAGCTGCTTGAAGAGATAGACTGTCCCTTATAGGAGCTCGAGTGCTGTGCTGGGAGCTCTGTTGTTCCATCCAGAGCTGCCAGGCAGGTACTTTTAAGTCTGCTGCAGTGGAACTCATGACCGCCTCTTTTCTCAGGTGCTCTGTCTTAGGATGGTCAGCTTTATTTATAAGTTCCTGTCATGCTGCTGCCCTTTTTCATAGATGCCTTGTCCCACAGGGAGTAGTCTAGTCACAGTCTGTCAGCAGAGGTGTTGCTGAGCTGCTGCAGGCTTTGCCCAGCTGCTGTGTGGACTGCCTCGGTAGTGGTGGTCACCCTTCCCCACAATGAGCTGGACCATCCTGGGTCCAGCTGCACTTGCTGTGAAACTCTCAATCCAGAGTGTTTCAAATTGCTTGTTTTGTGGGGCTAGTACCCACTGAGCCAGATCACCTGGCTCCCTGTCTCTGCCCCCTCCCTCTCAGTTGAATGGGCTCTGTATCCCAGGCATTCCAGGCACCAGTTGAAATGACCACCAAGATTTGCATGAGTTTCTGTGCACCAACCCAGCACTGGCTGAAACTGCCATGCTGAAAACTCATGGCCCTTTTCGGCCTGGGAATCTCCTGGTCTGTGGGCAGTGAAAATTTGTTTGGAAATACTATGGGCACTCACCCTCTGCATTGTTCTTGCCAGGAACTGCATTCCAGAGCTGTTCCTATTCAGCCATCTTGGATCCTTCCCACTATATTTTTAAATTTTAACTAAAGCAGTGGCTTTCAAAGCGTGGTCCCCAGACCAACAGCAACAGCACCATATGGGAACTTGTTAAAAATTAATATTCTTATCTCCTTCCCAGCGTCTTCACTGGACTAGAACCTCTACAGGTGGAGGTCCAGCAGCCTGTGTTTTAACAAGCCTTTCAAGAGATTTTTTTAAAATTTCCAATTATCTTTATTATTTTATTTAATTTTTAACTTGACATATAAAATTACGTGTATTCACCATGTACAACATACTGTTTTCAAGTATATATACCTTGTGGAATTAAGAAATCTAGCTAATTAACATATATAATACCTCACATAATTTTCATTTGTAAGAACAACTTTTTGTACAACAAGGTGACCGTAGTTAACAATATATCATAGTCTTGAAAACTTCTAAGAGAGTAGAAGAAACGTCTTTCTAGTCATTCTGATGTATGCTCAGCTTGAGAACCACTGCTTCAAAATCTTGCCTTTTGTATGGGACAACAATGTCCCCCAGTGGCCAAAAATATGTACATTATCTTTTAAGGTAAATATATTTGTATACTGTGTTTAAAATAATTTCCAAAGATAATTTTTTGTTATGTTTTTAAGTGGGCTTGAAACTCAGTTGCCAAATTTCTTCTCTTTATTCATAGTTAAATCCCAAATTGACACCCCACTGGCTAGAAACTAATTCTTACTCAGTATCATGATATCTTTCTCTGTGGGAATCAACCATATCCACAGGCTTACCTGGTGGGTTAGTTCATTTTCACACTGCTAATAAAGAGATACCTGAAACTGGGAACAAAACGAGGTTTGACTGGACTTAAAGTTCCACATGGCTGAGGAGGCCTCAGAATCACAGCAGGAGGTGATTTCAAAACTAATTATGCCTTCCCAACAGTCCCCCCCAAAGTCTTAACTCATTCCAGCATTAACCCAAAAGTCCATGTCCAAAGTTTCATCTGAGACAAGGCAAAGACCTTCTGCCTATAAGACTGTAAAATCAAAAGCAAGTTCCTAGATACAATGGAGGTACAGGTATTGAGTAAATACAGCCATTCCAAATGGAATAGATTGGCCAAAACAAGGGGGTTACAGGGCCCAAGCAAGTCCAAAATTCAGCAGGGCAGTCAAATTTTACAGCTCCAAAATGATCTCCTTTGACTTCAGGTCACACTGATGCAAGAGGTGAGTTTCTGAGGTCTTGGGTAGCTCTGCTTTTGTGGCTTTGCAGGGTACAGCCTCCATCCTGGCTGATTTCACAGGCCAATGTTGAGTGTTTATGGCTTTTCCAGGTGCACATGCAAGCTGTCAGTGGATCTACAATTCCAGGGTCTGGAGGACGGTGGCCCTTTTCTCACTAGCTCTACTAGGCAGTGCCCAAGTAGGGACTCTGTGTGGGGGCTCTGACCTCACATTTCCTTTCTGCACTGCTCTAACAGAGGTTCTCCATGAGGACCCCATCCCTGCAGCAAACTTTTACCTCATCATCCAGGCATTTCCATACATCTTCTGAAATCTAGACAGAGGTTCCCAAACCTCAATTCTTTATTTCTGTGCACCCTCAAGGGGAAGCTGCCACAGTTTGGGGCTTCCACCCTCTGTAGCCATAGCCTGAGCTCTATATTGGCTCCTTTCAGCCATGGCTGTAGTGGTTGGGACACAGGGCACCACGTCCCTAGGCTGCACACGAACAGAGACCCTGGGACTAGCCCATGAAACCAGTTTTTCCTCCACGGGATGGCAGGGGCTGCTGCGAAGGTCTCTGACATGGCCTGGAGACATTATTCCCATGGTCTTGGGGATTAACATTAGGCACCTTGCTACTTATGTAAATTTCTGTAGCTAGGTTGAATTTCTCCTCAGAAAATGGATTTTTCTTTTCTACTGCATTTGTCAGGCTGCAACTTTTATGCTCTATTTCCTTTTTAAAACAGAATTCTTTCAACAGCAACCAAGTCACCTTTTGAATGCTTTACTGCTTAGAAATTTCATTTGCCAGATACCCTAAATCATCTCTCTCAAGTTCAAAGTTCTACAAATCTCTATAGCAGGGGCAAAAATACCACCAGTCTTTTGCCAAAACCTAACAAGCATCACCTTTGCTCCAGGTCCCAGTAAGTTCCTTATCTCCATCTGAGACCACCTCAGCCCAAACCTTATTGTTCATATCACTATCAACATTTTTGTCAAAGCCATTCAAGAAGTCTCTAGGAAGTTCCAAATTTTCCCACATTTTCCTGTCTTCTTCTGAGCCCTCCAAACTGTTTCAACCTCTGCCTGTTACCCAGTTCCAAAGTCACTTTCACATTTTTGGGTATCTTTTCAGCAGCACTCCACTCTACTGGTACCAATTTACTGTATTAGTCCATTTTCATGCCCCTGATAAAGACATAACCAAAACCGGGAACAAAAAGAGATTTAATTGGACTTACAGTTCCACATGGCTGGGGAGGCCTCAGAATCATCGTGGGAGGTGAAAGGCACTTCTTACATGGCAACAGCAAGAGAAAAATGAGTAAGAAGCAGAAACCCCTGATGAATCCATCAGCTCTTGTAAGACTTATTCACTATCACGAGAATAACATGAGAAAGATCAGCCCCTATTATTAAATTACCTCCCCCTGGGTCCATCTCACAACATGGGGGAATTCTGGGAGATACAGTTCAAGTTGAGATTTGGGTGGGGACACAGCCAAACTATATCACTTGGTGCTCAGAAAATGAGAGAAATTTCTTGACCTTCCTGTCTATCAGAGCCACTAGAGGGTTCCCTACTATCCAAAATACAGTGGGCCTTTGAGGTCTGTGTCCTAGATTAAGCTCTTCTGGGCACACTGTGCAACCATTTATCTGAGATTTTGTCTCCTTCTGGGTGCACAGCTACAGATCAGCAGCTGGATCCCTAAAAATTACAGGACCTTATTTGGCTTTTATCCCTTTCCCAGTTTCTGGAAACTGCTCCTCCCTCTCTTGCTTCAGAGGTACTTCTCTAACTCTTCCTGCCCTCCAAAAAATGTGTATTTATTTCTTTAACAAATTTAATATTTTACAAAAGACGTAAATGGCTTTTAAAGTGGTGTCCAGTAGAACTTCCTAAGAGGATAAAAATGCTCTATACCTATTTTGTCCAATTCAGTAACCACTAGCCACATGTGCCCACTGAGCATTTAAAATGTGGGTAGTGCAACAAATCAATTTGAAATTATATTTAATTTTAATTAATTCTAACATAAGTTTAAACAGCCTCATGTGGCCAGTGACTACCTTATTAGGCAGCACAGTTTTAAAGGCATTTGCTTTTATCCTGCTGCAAAAATACAAACAGCCTGGCTATTTACTTGAAACAGATAATGAAAAATACAAAACAGCACTTCTAAGATGTTCTCCGGTGATGAGCATGAGTTGTTCATTATATTCTGCTTCAACTTTTCTGTATGTTTGAATATTCTCAAAATAAACATTTGGGGACAGAAACATACTGCCACAAATTAAAGCACAGTTATAAATACATTTCTGAAGAGGATCCTGGGGTGTAAGCTCCAGCTGTTTTCATTTTGCTAATTTCAACAAGTGGATGGGCTGATGAGGAAGTAAGAGATGAATAAAAAGCAAGAGCCTGGACACCATGGGGTGGGGGCAGGGTAAGGAAAAACTCTTCTCATCTGGTAGGAGGAAACATAACCTCTGCCTCTAAGCATTATTCCAAATGGAAGGGATACTCCTCCTGAGGAAGATGGTGTCTGGCTGCTGTCATGAGGACAGAGGAATGCTGCATCAGTGTGAGGTGATACTTGGCTGAGCTTCTGGCCTCTTTTCTTATATATACAGAAGTCTAACTGGCATAAGCAGAAGTATCTAGGGCAAGCAGGTTGAAATAAGCTGATTAGAGGCAGGAAGGGTGGCACACTGTGCCACCCCAAAATATGCTACTTTGGCATGGTATTATTATTGAGCTAAGGACATGTGAAAAGCAGCAGATGTAAAAGGGCATGCTAGTCTCCCCTTTTCTTCCTAAAAACAGAAGATTAAAAACTTTCATGTGAAAGATGTCCCCCTTGCAACCAGAGAAAAGAAGCATTCTTCAACAGGGAGTCATAGCCAATAGAATTCAGTATAAACAGAACTTTGAAAAACAGTTATTATGTTCCATTTAGTCTCTCCACGTAAGTTAATTACTCTTGTATAATTGTCTTTCTTTGTCAAACGTGGCATAAAAGCATTTAGCTCTTCCTACTTCTTGGGGTCTTCATTTGCTTATGAAGGCTCCCATGTCACATAAAACTTATATTAAACACATTTGCATGCTTCTCTCTTGTTAATGTCTTAAATTAAATTCATTCTCAGGATCAGCCAAAGAACCTAAGAGGGTAGAGGCAAAGTTTTGACTCTTCTCCAGTTAATTCAATGAAGCAGCAGCATTACATATTGGCTACTAATAAACAGATGCTGAAATGGATGCAGGGAAGAGAGAAACCAATGAAAAAGTCAGGGAAAGGAAGATCAGTGAAAAAAATTAGATACAACATATCTAAAGAAGGTCACACTAGAGCATAACAGAATCCACAACCTCAATTCTACTAAAGTCTCTGTCTACTTCTTTATTTTTACAGACCAAACATTTAGCATTAGCATGTGTTTCCTCTAAAGAATTTGATGACTACCTGGAAATACTGCTATAAACAAAGTTATCAAGAATCAAACATCAAGACCTGATGTTTTCTGAAACTTAAGACAAAAATTAGAATGGAGCTTTGGTTTTCTCACATTCAAAAGGAATATGTCATGAATTTGACATCAGGTAAGATTTTTCAGATGTGAACTTGGACTTAAGAGTAAAATCTAAAATATTGTACTGTGTATCTGAATGTCACACTAGGCAAGAGGGAGGAGTTATCACTATTCCTTATTCTATCACTTAGAAAAAAAAGATTATTTAAAGAAGTAGAAGGAAAGACAGATGGCATCTTGCCTGAAGATATTTTGTATATCACAGTTGTAAACACTTAAATAATTCATTCTATTTCAAAAGAACAGACTCTTTTAAATGTATCTTTCTGTGTCTTCTCCCTCTTACTTTTGCATAGATAAGATGTCAAGATCTAGCCAAGAAAATCAAGAAAAAAAAGTTCTCCTGGTACGCTGCTGTCATAATATTTGAGTAGAAACATTCCCAACATCTGATAATTCAGGTGAAGTAAATGTACGGTTGTCAGAAGTTCTTAGCCATCAGGTAAGCGAGCTGCTGGAGTATTTTTAAAGAAACACAAAGCATCACACAATAGCCTAAAAGAAGGCAATTGAAGAAATGCAGTCAAATAATTTCCTGGACTATAACAAGTGATGTGAGTTTCTCTTAAATCCTAAAGCTTGGCAGAGAAGACACACTTTAGGCACTTGATTGCAGCTCTGAAAACAATTATTAAAGCTGTAATAACTTGTAATTTATTGTAATTTACTCATTCCCTTTTGTGAAGATCTGTTTAATGCTTATCTACCTTTGTTAGACTTTAAACTCTAGGAAAATAGGTACAAAAAACTTGTTCTCTGCCATAGGAACTCATTAAATCTTTAATGAATAAATGAACAACTGATTTAGCAACACATTCTTAGAACTCAGAACTCAGATTACATCCTGAGCTTTCATCATAGTCAGTACCATTTAACAAAGGAACTGTAAACGGCAAATGACTGACCATTATCTTCTTCTCCATAATTTAAATGAATAAATTTAAAGAATTTTAAAGGAATAGATTATGACAAGTATCTGATTTTTTGCATTAGCAGCTACTACAATTCATAACACTATTCAAAAGCATAATACACTATTCAAAAGTGTAATACATTTGTACTATGTTATTTGGAAGAGAAAAGAATCATAGATGGTATATGCTAGGATCCTAACCTCAGAGTTGTCAGATAGCTTGCCCCAATACTTAGACAGCTGGTTAAGCAGTGTTCCTATGTCTGTGCTGTGAAGTTTTCCTATAAATGTGCTGTGAACATTTACCCAGTGCTTTTCAAATCTTGAAATACTTTCATATACTATTATTAAGTCTAAACATTGACAAAGCTAATATTACAATCCCTACATCCAATTATCCATTACACATATATAAACTAAAACAGAAAAATGTTAACAGCTTGACTTCCAGTAATAAAATGGCAGTGTAGAAGCAAGCTGGCTTCAGTCACCCTTCTCTCACAGAAAATAAAAAACAATCATACAGTGCCAAGATTACAACCATCAATATCCCAGAACTCAAATGTGAAAATGAGACAGTTCCTGGAGCCACCAAGAACAGACAAAAATATAGAAGGTAACAAAATCAGACTTCCACATCTGTGATGCTCTTCCCTCCATTCTGACCAGTACCAACCACATGGAAAAAATTCCCCCAGTGCAGAGTTTCTACACTAGAAAAAGTGATACTGAAGTACACAACCAGCTTCTCCACTGTATTGGGCTCCCAGGCAAAAGTCGTGCCCCTGTATTAACCAGTGGGAAGCATCCCAAGTACCTGAAGGGAGAAATATTCCCAAGGACAGGTAGAGACAAAGGGGAGGCAGGACTACCATCCTGGCCCTGGAAACACTGCTCTGTTATGCAAAGGAAGCACCAAATCAGAGTAGCTGCCCAGCAGGATCACCCTAGACAACATTTGTTCTACAAGTAGGCACAAAGCCTTATCCAGCCAACCCACACTGCCAGGATACTCTTTTTGGAGCCTCCTCTATTTGGAAAGGGAAGCGGTGGGATTGTTTAGTAGAGCCAAGGCAAACCTGGGCTTAAGGTGCCAAATGCAGCTGAAAAGGAGGCAGCAGCCTAGTGGTAAAGAATCCTAAAGCAAATATATCCAATAAAAACCAAAACAAGCCAGACAAAGAAGACTGAAATAAATCATAAATCCTTCAGTGCAAAGATGTAGATGTACATCTACAAAAAACAACAGCAAAAACGGAACCATGATTTCCCCAAAGCAAGGAACCTAACAACATAGTGATATGTGAGCTCTCTGACCAACAATGTAAAATAGCTGCTTTAAGGAGGCTCAATGATCTCCAAGTTAACACAGAAAGTAGTTCAGAAAACTATCAGATAAATTAAACACAGAGATTAAAATAATTTAAAAAATAAAACAGAAATATTGGAACTGTAAAATACATTTGCTGAATGTAAAAATTTATTAGAGGCCGTCAACAGTAGAATGCATCAAGCAGAGGAAAAATTAGTAATCTTGAAGACAGCCTGCTGGATAATGCACAGTCAGAAGAATAAAAAGAAAAAAAGAATGAAAACCAAAAAAGAATACTTACAAGATATAGAATGTTACCTCAAAAAACAAAATCTAAGAATTACTGGTGTTTAAAAGCGAGCAGAGCAAGCAAGAAGTAGGAAGCTTATTTAAAGAAACAAAACAGATGACCTTCCAAAACTTCAAAAAGAAACATTCAGGTATAGGAATGTCAGAGAATATCAAACAGATCTGACCCAAATAACACTACCCCAAGGAATATAATAATCAGATTCTCAAAGGTCAAGGACAAAGAGAGAATCTGAAAGGCAGCAAGAGAAAAGAAGTAAATAACATATAAAGGATCTCCAATTCATTTGGCAACAGATTTTTTCAGTGGAAATCACACAGGAAAGGAAAGAGTGCACCCACATTTTCAGAATGTTGAAAGAAAAAACTGCCATTCAAGAACACTTTAATTAGCAAAGTTAGCTTTCAAATATGAAGGAGAAATAAAATCTTTCCCAAACAAACAAGAACTGAGAGAATTAAAGTGCCAATACTATTCAAAGCAATTTACAGATTCAATGAAATCCTTATCAAAAAAAGAATGAAATTCTTCATAGAAATTGAAAAAAAAAATTTACCTGGAACCACAAAGGATCCTAATAGCCAAAACAATCCTGAACAAAAAGGACAAAGCCAGAGGCATCACATTATCTCATTTCAAAATTTATGACAAAGCTATAGTACCAAAACAGCATTGTGTGGGCATAGACCATATAATGTGTACAGGACAGACACCTAGAGCAATGGACCAGAACAGAGAATCCAGATGTAAAGCCATGCATTTATAGTCAACCTATTTTTGACAGACTCTCCAAGAACACCATGGGGAAGGATAGTCTTTCAATAAAGGGTGCTGGAAAATTGTGTAACCAAATGTAGAAGAGTGAAACTAGGTCCCGAATTTCCACCATATAAAAATTAAATCAAAATAAATTAAAGACTTAAATCTGAGACCTGAAACTTTGAAACTACTAGAAGAAGACATTGAGGAAATGCTCCAGGACAATGATATAGAAAAAAAAAAATCATATGTGTAAGACCTCAAAAGCATAGGCAATCAAAGATAAATAGATAAATGGGATTACATTAAGCTAAATATTCTCTGCACAGCAAAGGAAACAATCACTATAGTGAAGAAATAACTCATAAAATGGGAGAAAATTATTTACAAGCTCTCCATCTGAGAAGAGATTAATAACCAGAATTACATAAGGAGCTCAAACAACTCAGTAGGAAAAAATATCTGATTTAAAAATGAACAAAAGATCTCAACAGACTTTTCTCAAAAGAAGACATACAAATGCCTAACAGGGACATGAAAAAATGCTCATCACTAATAATCAGAAAAATGAAAAAACTACAATGAGTTATCACCTCACACCAGTTAAAATGGCTTTTTAACAACAAGACAGGTAATAACATGCTGGGGAGGATGTGGAGACAGGGGAATCCTCATATACTGTTTGTGGAAATATAAATTAGTACAGCCATTATGGATAACAGGATGGAGCTTCCTCAAGCAACTAAAAATAGAACTACCATATGTTCTATTAGTTCCACTGAATATATAGTCAAGAGAAAGGAAATCAATATATTGAAAAAGATCTGCACTTCCATGTTTATTGCAACACTATTCACAAGAGCCAAAATATGGAATCAACCTAAGTGCCCATCAATGAATGAATGGATAAAGAAAATTTAGTACCCAGTGGGATATTATTCAGCCACAACAATGAAGTCTTGTCATTTACAGCAACATGGATGGATTTGGATATCACTATATTAAGTGAAATAAGCCAAGCACAAAAAGACAAATATTGTGTATTCTCACTGACATGTTGGAGCTAAAAAATCAATCTCACGAAAATAGAGTAGGTTGCTGGTTACCAGAGGACATGAAGGGTACGGAAGTATCAAAAAAAAGAGAAATTGACTAATGTATACAAATACATAGTTGATAGAAGAAATAAGACCTAGTGTGAGACAGATCAGTAGGATGAGTAAAGTTTCATCCCCACTGACCGTGTCCATGAAAAATTTATCTTCTGTGAATTGTCTTCCAGGAAACTGGTCCCTGGTGCCAAAATGGTTGGGGATCACTGTTACAGAGCACTACGTGTTTAATGGAAATTATTGGTTATGCGATGCCTATTGTGTGTCAGGAACTTTTAATATGTCTGTAAGGTTTTCAGTAAATAAGGAAAATGAGGCTTAGGGAAATGACTTCTTCAAGTCACAAAAGTAGCTTGTGACTTGCCCTTACTATAATAAGAGCTCCCCCTCAGATGCAGGAGATTGTATTCTTGCCACTACACTGTGATATTTTTATGCCCATCCAGTTATGGTGATCCTTAAAGACTTCATGAGATTTGAAATGAACTCTGAGAGCTCAAAACGAAGTAGGGGAAAGCATTCCCAGAAGGAGGAATGTTTGTCCCACTGACCCTGAATAGAGGCTCCTTGAAGCGGAGGCAGAAAATCAGGCTCGAAAAGACAATGAAATGAAGAGTCTTGGATATGAGACTCAAAAGTTTGTAGCTCGTAAAAGTGAGCCCCCACCTCCAAAAAAAAATGTTAATGCTAAGGAATACATCGATTTTTCAAAAGCAAGGTTTTTCTGGCCTGAGAATCATAATAAATTTCTTACGTGAAATCTAATCAGGGCACAGGGCACACAAAGTCACCATGAGTGTCAAAGCAAATCTCAGAGTACTTTTAATGCAATAAACATTCATGAAACATCAGGCATGGTGTTTTGTGCTAAATAATTCAACCTTAGAACAAAATTCAGTGAAGATAGTAAGAGGTTAAATGAATATGACCTCAAAGATCTCCAAAAGGTAGGTTGATCATCTGTTCTGTTAACCATGATCCTGAGATATTTCCTTACAGATGAACTTTTCCCTTATAACCAAAGGTTTACAGTTCAAGATTATACACTTCATTGAACACCCTGGCCCTGTGGTATTCTTTGCTGTATACCAAGTGTGGATTAATTTGCAGCTCTGAAAATCAGACAAGCAGCTATCATCAGTTATTCATCACCAAGACATTTAGCTGGACTATGAATATTGGAAAGAAAAAAAAATTGCTCATGAAAATATGTGGCAAATTCCTTTAAAGAGAAACCATTGAGAAATATTGCTTCACCTTAAAGCCTAGCTATCCTTTTTCTCAAGACTGTCCTTACATAACCTACTGGCATGGGGAAAAAGTCAATGTTTATAAATTCCTTAAGAAAATTAAAATGTGGAAGAGGCAACTATGCATCATGTCAGCTAAATAAAGTAAGATCATTAACACTAGGATCAAAATTTGGAATCCACGTGGAAGATTCTGCAAGGATCACTGAAATCTCAGACCTTATGTACTATTTAAAACATTTCTTTAAGCAGAAATAGAAAATCTCTTAGTCCATTCTATTTCAATTTAATTTCCTGGTCTTAAGAAACCTGTGTATAACTGACTGAGTTGCCTAATAGGTGCAAACATAAAAATTTGCATTGGGACTAACTTTATTCTCAGCTTAAAATCAGCAGTATCATTAAAAACCACAGATACTGATTTTTTGAAAGCTTAACTTATTTGCCCCTCTTATTGTTGGGGCAAGTAAAAACGGGCTAATTGAACACGCATTCTAACAAAGGAGATTGCCGCAACGCCTGCAGAGACGGGCCCAAGCTCAACGCATTTCTAAGAACGTGTGATTTTTCTGCGCCACCTTGTGGCCACACAACATTCGCCCACGTGAAAGCTGACCGCTTTTTCCCGCGCCTGCCCAGCCTTCCCGAGAGCCGCACTGCGGGAATCGGCTTCCAGGCAAACGTGCAGAACATGGTGTCTTCCTTTACACTCAGTGATGGCAAACAGACTTCCCGTTCTTCCTACTTCCTTCTCCGTTTCCTTTATTCCTTAATTCCATTTCCTCGGCCCCCCAAACGCTGTCCTCAGACAGGCGTTTCCCAGTGTGACCTCCTTTTCCAGAGGCACCATCCGGCGGCAACCCTTTCCCCAGCCCGAACCCTCCCGGATAGCTCTCGCAGCCCTCCCTCAGGCTCCCCGCCGCGTCTGCCGCGCCGCAGCGCGATCCCGCCACGCAGGCCCGCCCCTCCCACCGGCAGCCAATGGGGGCGCGGCCCCGCCCCTCCCCTCCCCTCCCGCCAGTTCCGGGGGAGCAAGCGGGCGCCGGGAGTCGCGAGGCTTCTGAGTTGGTTTGTTCCGTAGGGCTGCGGCGAAACTACATCCAGTAGCCCTGCGGCCCGGCCTCGGGGCAGCCATGGACTCGCAGGAGTTGAAGGTGAGCGGACAGGCGGGGATCCTTTGCGGGCCGCTGGCTCTGGGGCGCGGAAGGAGCTCTGGTGGCTTCGCTAGGCGGCGGTTTCCCGGCGGTGCCGGGTTGCAGGGTGGGCCTGCAGCGTCCGCCCTCGGCCGGCCCTGCTGGGAAAGCCCCAGGTCTGGGCAGCCCGCCCGCGCGCTGTTTCTGAATTGCTGGTCCCTGTGCAGTTGGTTGTGTTTACTTTTGCATCATGTTTACTAGGAAAGCCTGGGTTACCTATGATACTGCGCCTCCAGGTGCGATTTTTAGGTACTTAAGGCAAACTACTGTCAGCTCGCACACTGGACAGTAAAAAGAGCCCAGAAAGATTATATGAAACCCATTAAAGACATGAGATTTAAAAATGGAGGAGTCGTTATTTTACGATGATGGTCTTCCCTGTTTATCACTGACTCCTCCATTCAGCAGATATTAATGACAGCCAACTTGAGAAAGGCAGACAAAAACAGTTAAAGACACGAGGCTTGGAAATAACTTTTCGGATATTGGTTTTCTGTATTCATTTGTTCACTGATTCATTCGTTCAGCAAATATTTATGCAGGGCTTACTGTATGTCCAGGAGAAGCTGGAGATGGCAGTGTGCAAAACTGAACAGTCTCTGCCTTCTCAGATTTTACAGGCTAATTAATGCTGGGGAAAAACCCTAATTCAGCTCATTCAACAAGTATTTATTGAATGCTTCCTATGTGTCTAGCACTGTTCTAAGCACTGAAATAATACAACCAAGAAAAACTCTCAATCTTGGAGCTTACATTTGCGTAGGAGGAATCAGACGAGTAGGTAAATATGTATCCTGTGAGATGGTGGTGAGTAGATGGAGGACAATTTGGCAGTGCGGGAGGTTAGGGGATGCTGAAATGTCTTGTTTTTCTGCCTGAAGTTTTACATTATCCTCTGTTCTAGCTATCCTGCCATCCCCTTAAATTGTTTCATACCCTTAAATGTATTCTTTGCACTGCCACCCGAGTGAACTTTTGAATAAAAGCACTTTAATGTAAAAATGGGGCTCCTCATCACTTAGACGTGAGGATTAAGTCCAAGTACTTAACATGAGGCTCTTTTCACCCCACCTTTCTGTCCAGTCTCACCTTCCAATACTCTCTTTCCGGAGCAGGGAATAGCCGACTTTCTCAACAAAGGACCAGATAGTACACATTGTAAACTTTATGGGCCGTATGGTCTGTCACATCTACTTGGCCATTGTCATTCAAAACAGTACATATTGTAAATGAGCAGACTGAGGCATTGTAAGAAGGTCCAGAGATTTGAAGCCAGGTCTTTTTGCCTTTAAATTCGTGTCCTTTTTATGGTGCTATGCCACTGCCTTTCAGGAGGATTATAAATACTTAGTGATAGTGTACGGAAGTCAAGTAAGAGGATGTTAAACGTGTCAGTTGTGGCAAAGTAAGGGGTCGTTTTGCAACTTTAGGGGCTGGAGCATTGGAGGAAAACTGCTTCACTGAGGTGTGCTGTGGGGATCTGGAGATGGAGTATGGATCACACTTTTAAGAAACATGACTAAAAAGGAGGGTAGGGAGCAATGATCACAAGGAGGAAGGCAGAGTAAAATTACAGAGAGCAGTCGCCTGACTGATCTAGAGAAGTATGTGGACTGTAGCCCGCCAGAAACAAGAGACTATAAAACAGAGCTGTCAGAAGGGTGTGGTGGCTCACACCTGTAATCCCAGCACTTTGGAAGACCCAGGCATGTGGATCACTTGAGGTCAAGAGTTTGAGACCAGCCTGGCCAACATGGTGAAACCCCATCTCTACTTAAAACTACAAAATTAGCCAGGCGCGGTGGTGCGTGCCTGTAGTCCCAGCTTGAGAGGCTGAGGCAGGAGAATCATTTGAACCCAGGAGGCAGAGGTTGCAGTGAGCAGATACTGCGCCACTGCACTTCAGCATGAGTGACAGAATGAGACTCTGTCGCTAAATAAATAAATAAATAAAACAGAGCTGCCTAGACAGCCTTAGATTTCAATGTTGTCAGTCACCTGTATTTCTCACTGCTACTGAACAAGCTGTAGAATCCAGGTACAATGGTGTGGAGTAGCCCAAACTGCTTTCTGGTGAATTAGGTGTATCCTAGTAATGGCAGGAAAGTGTGGTTTCTCTCTTTGATGAGGTTAGCAACCAAGCCTTAGACATAATCCTAAGAAAAATGGTAGACAGCACAGGCCCTTTTTAATTCAGAAGTTAGTAGCTCGTGAGAGTACTTTTGTCTTGTAAATGGAAATAATATAATTTGGAAAAAGCTTAAAGACAGCCATTTCCATTGAAAAATAGTTTATTTATTCTTAACTGACAATTTGTTGCAGAACTGAAACCAATTAAGATAATATTTGATAATAAATTGAATAATTTTTTGTCATTACTCTGTAATGCTATAATACAATACTGGATATTTTAAAATAAGTTCTGGCAATGGAAGCCTCTTGTCTTTTTTTTTTTTTTTTTTAATTCCTGTTTATTTTCTGCTTTTCTGTTTTCTAAACCTTTCAAGAAAATGTGGGCAAAGGAAAAAAGGTGAAAGCAGGCTCATTTCGGTGCTGTTAACAAAAACTTTAGGAAAAAGGATTGCAATTATTAGAAAGCATTAAATTATTTTGGTAATTTTTTGATCATTCAGTTCTGCAATCTTTAGCTTTGAGTTCTAGCCATTAACAATATTTTAAGGAACTTGGAAGAAAAAAGTCACATTGCCTGAGCTTTGTATTATTCTAGATGTTAGATTAACATCTGCTTTTTAGAGTAATTCAGAGCACCAGAATTCCTTAATAACAGTTTCTCATTATTTCCTTTTAGACTTTGATTAATTACTATTGTCAAGAGAGATATTTCCATCATGTGGTACTGGTTGCCAGTGAAGGAGTTAAGAGATATGGAAGTGACCCAGTCTTCAGGTTTTATCATGCCTATGGCACATTAATGGAAGGTATGTGCTAATTATTAAACTTGTTTCATCAGATTTAAATTCTTGCTTTGCCCTAAGAACAGTTTTTCATATCATAATCTTGATTTTCAGGTAAAACTCAAGAAGCTCTTCGAGAATTTGAGGCTATTAAAAATAAACAAGATGTATCACTTTGTTCTCTAATTGCACTGATATACGCCCATAAGATGAGTCCTAATCCAGGTATGGTATTTAAGTACAATGCTTAGGACAATTTTCCTATTCAATTCATTTTGATTTTTCTCAATTACTAAGCCATTCAGTCTGATCACACTGTATTGTATATTGTCTGTAGATACAATTTATACATGTGTTTATCTTCCTGACAAGGGTATAAATTCATCAAGCACAATAAATATCTCTTATACTACTTTTGTGTTACTTATATCCCATGGCAGAGGTTTCAGTAGTACATAGGGATTTTTTTAGTTAACTTAAAGAGGAATGTATATTAGTAATTGTCATACAAAAAAAAGGACAGCCAAAATTACAGGTACCATATATACATAAATTGTCCTGTAGCAGCCAAGTTTACAACTGATGTGCAAGTATACAGCCATTGTGGTTTATTTCTTCTGTATATTAAGCTTCATGAGAGCCTTTAAACCCATTATGAGGGCTAGCTCTTGGAAGATATTCAGTAAATTTTTATGCAGTAGTAGGTTGACTAGATCATGACTAGATTATAGTCTATAAACTTTATACCTAAACCAGCAATTAAAGTGTAAACTGCTGGGCGCAGTGGCTGAAGCCAGTCATCTCAGGAACTTGGGAGGCTGAGGTTAAGTACTTGAGCCCAAGAGTTTGAAGCCAGCCTGGGCAACATAGATACCCATCTCTAAAAAAACAGAAAATAAAAAATAAAGTTATGTGAACTGTCTTATTGTACAGTTAACTTAATGGCAAAGGCAGAGAGTATCCAAATTATCTGTGATAAAGAAGAAGTGGTGTTATATTCTTCCATGTATATCCAGTAACAGCTAATAGGATTGTAAATATAGATTGTGTTTCAAATAATTAGATAATAAACAAAGGTCATAGACTGGTTCCTTGAATATTAGAAGAGCCTTTTTTTAAAGCTAAGCATGACATACCTCCTTCATGCACAAATCAATACAAAGTTATTTAAAACATGTAAATATGTGCTTAATTTCTTTAAGAAACCGTGCCTAATCCTGTTAGATGATACTAAAGAATTGTAATAAGTGGTCCATGACATCAAGTTGGTAATCTAGAGGAGGAAACAAAATGTAAAAACCACAAAGGTTAAATTCCAGTGTTTCTATTAAATAATATAAAAGGACACAAATGAGTTTTTAATTGATTGAAGTTGATATGCACTATTAAACTGTAAGAGTAGGCTGAGAAGGCTTTCTGGAAGTTTGGAACTTAATCTGAGCTTTGATGGACAGGTAGAATTTGAATATGAAGAGTGTCCACCAGAGAGGAGAAATGGATGGGCAAATACATGGAAGTGGCTCAGGATTAGGCTCTTCTGTGGATCATTAGTACATAGGGATTTTTTTCTCCATGCTCCAGTGGGAGTCTGTTTAGTTAGAGCAGAGAATTTTCATGGGAGAGCTGCAGTCAGTAAGTCTAAATAAAAGAAATTAGTACAAAATAATTTCTTTTCAGAATCAAGTTTTTATTTAATTGATTATTCTTACCAGTGTTGATTCTGTTGGAAACTGATTTCCAGGACACTGACATAGTCAGAAATACTTTTCAGACGCACCTTAGTGCTAACTCTGCTTTGCACCAAACATGATGCCGAATGGACTTGAGCTCTAGTAGGGGCCCAAATGTCTGTAAATACAGCCTAGGAAAGTCATAGATTGTTAGTGTACATTCTTCCAGAATGCTGATGGAAGCCCTGCTTATAAAAAGGCTGAAATCTGGCAACAGCTTTATTCAGACAGTGGTATAACTGATTGATACCTCATTAGGGACGTGATAGAAATCTGAGTAGGAAAGATTTCCTGTATAGTGCCTGCTCCTGCCCTGATTTTTTTTTTCTCTTTCTGTATAATGGCTGTTCAATGAACACTTTTGAAGGGATTGGAGGGGTGGGGAGTTGGGAGAGAAGAAACGGGTCTTCTTGCTAAGCAAACTATAGACTTACAGAAGGAGCTTTGTTTCCTTAACTCATTAGATTGTACCTTGTTAATTCCACATTTAAATTTATATCATTAGAGTTGAAAGGAAGAATCACATACCTTTCTCCGTGATAGCCATTCCAGAAAGATAGAACTGTTAGAATCACAGGCCTTAACTTACATTTCTTCTTCCTCGTTGCATGGCTGATTTTGATTCTGATTCCATCCAGGATGTGGGTATGATTGACTTCTGTGTCCTAAGCAGATACTCGTATATAGAGAGAGTAAATAGATTTAATGTAAGTGAATAGCATTATCTGTTTAAGGGAGCAGTCAGTATTAAACTATATAAGTAACAGCAATTATGTTATCTTTTTACTGACCCATAACAATAGCTGGCATGTTTATATATTTTAGAATTGTATTTAAGAAGTATTAATACTTTGGTAATATTGGAACTGTTCCTAACAATTGTGGTTAGAACCATTATACATTTTTATAAGTCTTATTATTAAAAACAATAGCATATATCCTTTCTATTTGGGGAAGTAGGTAAACGCTGCAGCTATATTGTGCATTACAGTGATCCATACCATATACAGTCTCTGTTGCCCAGGCTGGAGTGCAGTGGTGTGATTTTTGGCTCACTGCAACCTCCACCTCTTGGGTTCAAGCAATTCTCCCTGGCTTAGCCTCCCAAGTAGCTGAGATTATAGGCGTCCACCACCATGCCCATCTAATTTTTTGTATTTTTAGATTGGGTTTTATCATGTTGGCCAGGCTGGTCTTAAACTCCTGACCTCAGGTGATCTGCCCACCTCGGCCTCCCAAAGGCTGGGATTACAGGTGTGAGCCACTGTACCTGGCCATATATAGCTTTTTTAGCGAGTTTGAGGAACTGAATTTAAAATTTTATTTAATTCTAATTAATTTACTTTTTAAATTTAAAAGTGATACTTGGTTTAGTTATCAGAAAATTTACGTTTGGAATAACTTAAGTCTGAAAATCTACTTTTCAGACAGAAGTTTTATGAAATCTAAGTACAAATCAAGTATTTCTGAATAAAATTTGGCATCTTAATTTAGATGTGCTCTTAGTATGAAATACCAGATCTCACAATTAGTAAGAAAAAAGAATGCAAAACATCTCATTAATTTTTATATCGATGATGCATTGAAATTATATCTTAGATATATTGAGTTATATAAAACATTAAGATTAATTTTACTTGTTTCTATTTCTTTGATAGGGCTACTAGAAAATTTTAAGTTACCTATATGGCAAGCATTTTATTTCTATTAGTACCAACATAGAGAGTAGTAAATTATTTGCCTTGTTAATCATCTGACCTATTATAAATACCTGACCCAGAATTTAATTTTTATTTAATATCATTTTCCCCTTCCAGATAGAGAAGCTATTCTGGAATCAGATGCCAGAGTGAAGGAGCAACGTAAAGGAGCTGGAGAGAAAGCCTTATATTATGCGGGCTTATTTTTATGGCACATTGGTCGCCATGATAAAGCGAGAGAATATATTGACAGAATGATCAAAATGTCAGATGGTAGTAAACAGGTAGCTATTTTTCTGATTTTAAAATAATAATATTAAAAAATGCTTATATTATTGATATATCCTGTAGTATCTGTGATTTAGTTCTTTGTTATTGTCCACTCTAGTGCCACTTTATAAATAACAGCTTTATTTTAACCCATTTGTGGTTATCAAGTGGTTAATAGTGTATTTATTGTAGAATAGGGATTCTCTAAGGTTAGTTTTATGCTACTAACCCTCCCTGGTTCCTTCCCTGTGTTTTTCTCTTTCTTTTTCTCTCCCTCTTCCTCCCTTCCCTCCATGTTTTGTTCTTTCCTTTCCTCCCTCTCTCCTTACCAAACAGCTCTAGATTCAAGGCACCATTATCTGTACGGTTAATAATGCAAAGGAAAATAATACCTAAACTTTGCTTTCATGAGTGAATAATCAAGCAGTGGCATAGAGCATCTCCTTGGCTAATATTGTGAGAAAAATGATAGATGATAGGCAAGAGATGTGATTAAGTTGTGCAAGAAAATAATAGATAACATTTATTGCTTGCTTACTTTGTGCTAGGCACTATTTTAAATTAAGGAGCAATCATATGTATAAGTGTTAAGAGAATGTGAAAGAATTTTTTTGAAGGAAGTAGCATTTGAACTAAAACCTGAAAGATGAATACAATTTCAACAGGCAAAGATTATGGAAAAGCAAAGTAGATACTCCCAAAGTGAGAAATAATAGATTGAAATGAGACATGTTACTTCTGGGTATACTGAGATACTCATGTTTGATGGAACACAGGATACAGAGATAACGAGGGTGGAAGAAAAGCTTGGAGAGGTAGATTGAGACAAATTGAAGGATCTTGACAGCTAGTTACAAGTATTTGCATCTGATCTGACATGCATTGAAAGGCTGTTGAAGACTTTTAATTATGGTACTGATTTTATTAGGGTGCAAATCCAGAAGATTAATATAACAGTGGTTTCTAGGATGAAGTGGCTTGAGGTTAAACTGGAATGAATGCAGCAAAAAGAAAAAGATAGTACTTTCTTGCAGAAGGTTTTGAGACACTACACTAAATATTGTACAGTGAGTACAAAGTTCAGAATTTTTAAATACTGACTGGACCTGTGAACTGATAATAAATAGATGGGAAAGATAACAAGTTGTCACGTATTAGGATGTCTTTGAGGCTTTAAGTGTAAATAAATTAGAGACCAGTTAACATAATTAGAAAATACATTGGCATAAGAAGCTAATCATAAAGGGAAGTTATGTATTTGACTTAAGACATGCTGTATTTCTGGTGCTGGCAGAACAGTAAGATGGAGATAGCAGATTAATTTCTGGAAAAATAAAAATTTGGAAAGGTTTTGGGCTAGAAATATAGTTTTGGAATCATCCACACAGACAATAGTTAAAATCATTCAAATCATGGCACTGATTTAGTACATAGCATTGGTTAAGATTCTTACCTGTGTTTTCAAGTGAAATACAGGAAGATAAATAGAGTCTTAGTTAAAGGTTTATAAATTGGTCAATGAACCTAGATTTTTTTTTAATAGAAGAGCATGTTTCACAGTTTTTTATTTGACCTTAAACAGAAAAATAACCAGTTTGCATATTCTTTTCAGTCATATATGTCTTACAACCCATGGGTCCACTAACCTGTCATTTGAAATTCAATGGAAGTTGCCAGATTATCTGAATCTTTAAGATATGTGAAGCAAGACATTTTCTATTATTTCATCTTAGTTCATTTAGGCTGTTTGCCCAAAAAGAGACAACAAATTCTCATGTATATATTGAATTACATGTTTAAGCATTATTAATCATCAATTACTAACAAAATCTCAGAGAAAATAATGGTTTTAACACTAATGGAATATTTGATAAGCGTCTTAATTTTAAAATTGAGCTTAATAGTAATGTTAAAGTCTGAAATTTGTGATATAGTTCCCAAGACACTAGGCTGGCAAGGGTTCAAAAGTGATTTCACTAACAGAATTTTATTGTTCATAACAGTATTTGATACAGTCCTTTTTGTTATTAATTGCCAAAAAATGACATTAGGCCCTTTATTAACATTTATTTCTTTCATTTCTAAAAAAGTAAAAATAGAATTATTTATTTTGCAGGGACACATTTTGAAAGCATGGCTTGATATTACAAAAGAAAAAGACCCTTACACTAAAAAAGCACTGAAGTATTTTGAAGAGGGACTCCAAGATGGGAATGATACTTTTGCTCTGCTGGGTAAGGTGAGTTGGAGTTAAGGTAAATAAATCATGCTTCAAATTTTATTCATAATATATTTGAAACCTGACAAAACCAAGTAGCTCAGAAAAGTTGATAATTTTCATGATACTGTTGTCAGCTCACAGCTATAAGGGGAACTTGCATTTGTGCAGGACAATGAGCAATACACTAGAGAAATGTATTCCCTGCCAAAGTTCCTGAATCTTGGATCAGCTGTAACCATTATTATTGTTTTGTTTCATACATTCTTTCCTCAGCATTTATTATATGTCTGTGTATGTGAGGCATCACTCTAGGTATTAGAAACCTTGAGCAAGACAAAAACCTCTTGTTTTTATGGAGCCTGTATTCTACTGATAGAGACAGACAATAAACAAAATAAGTAAGTAAATTATGTAGTATATTGGAAGGTGATAAGTACAATGGAAAATAAATATGTCAGGAAAAGCTGGAGGGCATGAACTTCCAATTTTACATGAAGTGGTCAGAGAAAGTGACATTTGAGAGAAGACATTTAAGGATGTGAGGGTTAAAACCCTGTGGGCATTGGGGAAAGTATTTCACATAGAGGAGATAATGAGTTCAGACACCTTAAGGAGTATTCAGGAGGCCAAAGTGGGATGAGCCAAGAGAACCGAAGAAAAGGCCTGTGGAAGAAAGGTGGGGTGGGGGTTAGGAGGAGTGGTGGACCTGTTCTGTAAGGCCTTCGGCTTCTACCTTCAATTAGAGAGACAGGCAACCAATACAAAGTTTTGAACAGAGAAATAACATGTTCGGACTTATGTTTTAAGTGATGAGCAATTGATGGAGTCATTAGAACTCAGCGATGGGTAGAAATATTTAAGTAGGACCCTTTCTTCAATCCCTATTGATGCTTTCTAAATGCCTTAAAAAATTTTTTTTTTATTATTTTTGACTCAGCAAAAAGCAGTTAAATTTATATGTTAAGTAAATTTATATGCTTATCTAATAGACAACAGTCTCTTAGGGGAGAGGATTCATGTTTTGACTTGTGTTAATGTCCCCACATCACTTTTCCTGTCACTTTGCATGGACAGTTAGCCTATAGAACATAATTGTTCAGACCCACCACCCTCAGGTTTTGCCTGATAGCACTGTTGTAGAAATTGGCCATACATTTTTCTTGATCATTTTCTTTCTCTTAAAACCTACTTGATAAAAATGTGCCTCATCATCTCTTTTTAATGTGTACTAACTATATTTACAGCTTTATTTTTTCTGACTATGAAAGTAATACATGAACATGGTAAAAAAATTTTTTCAGAAAATGCAGTAAAATCTGAATGAGAAAATGAATGTCACTATTGGAAATAACCAGTTACATTATTATGTATAATATCTCTTCATGTCAGTAAATATACAACTATGAATTTACATCATCATTTTTAATGCTTACTTAAAATTTTATTAAGTAGATATACTATGATTTTCTCCTCTAGGTCCATTTGGGATTATTTTATACATAAACAATTCTGCCATAAATATCATCTGTATACTTCCTTGTGATCTTCTCCAATTATTTCCTTCAGATAATTCATAGAAATGAAAATGTTGAAGTAAAGGGATTTGTTTGAACTTTATTTTGCTTGTTCTTTAAAATCACCTATTCTTTAACCTAAAAATAATTTCTTTAAAAAGATGCAAAATTTCTGAAATTTCAAATGCTACTTAAAAATTTCCTGAAATCATTTTAATGTAAAAAGATAATTTTCCTCTTCTAAATGGGAACATTATTTTATGGTGTTTCCAAAACATTTAAAAAAATTTTATCTTTTCATCATAGTTTTCAGCCATTTAAAAGTAAATTCTAAAACACAATAGCTCATATAATTTATTTGTATTATTCTGTGATGTTTCAAAATTTTGTTTTGACAAAAACTTTACTCCTCACAGAAAAGTCAGCAAATATTAAGCACTCATACCCTGCCTGCTCTGTGTTATGAGAACTTTGATATGAAAGATCACAGTTTTGATATCACTGTTTTTTTTCCTTACATTAGGCACAATGCCTGGAGATGAGGCAGAATTATTCAGGTGCTCTGGAGACTGTGAACCAGATAATCGTGAACTTTCCAAGCTTCCTTCCTGCTTTTGTTAAGAAAATGAAGTTACAACTAGCCTTGCAGGATTGGGACCAGACAGTTGAGACAGCACAAAGGTTAAGTAATAAAAGATGACACAAGTTGGATTTGGTTATAAATTTGAGAAAATCAAAATCTATGTGTATTTTTTGTTGTAAGATTTTTTTTTTAATCTGATTTTTTCAACAATATGGAACTGAGAAAATACTTAAAATTAGACTGCTTTTGAACATTGAATTTATTGATTTACCTAAATATTTGATTCCTGTTCTAAGACACTCTTTTTAGGCAAACAGGCTGATATCCCTGTGGTCATAAAGCTTATATTCAAGTGAAAGGAACCATATACTAAGCACACCAAATAAGTGTATTCCAAAGTATGCTAGAAAGTATAAGTGCTATGGGGAAAAGATAAACCAGGAAAGAAATAGGGAGTGTTGAGGAGTTCAGTCTTATGGGGTGGTCATGGAAGGCTGAGACCTTTGAACCATCTTCTAAAGAAGGTAAAGGAGTAAGCCATGCAGATATTTGAGAGAACACTTTGCAGAAAGAAGGAAAAGCAAATGCAGAGTCCCTGAGGCAGAGCACATGTCATGTGTTTGAGGAGTGGGGAGGAGTAAGATAGGTGAGTAGGGTGTGAGGTCAGAGACAAAGGTTGGGAGGGAGCCCATGCTAGATGGTGAAGGGTCTTGTCGGCCATATAAGGATTTGAGGTTTTCTTCTGAGACACGTGGTCACTGGAGGGTTTTGAGCAGAGGAGTGCCATAATCTAAATTCTATTTTAAAAGAATCACTCTGCCATGTGCAAAACAGACTGTGGGTGAGCAGGCAAAGGCAACAGCAGGGAGAGCGTTTCGAGAGCTGTTTGACCTCATCGAGAAATGCTTGGGGTTAGCCCCACTATAGTTGCCTGAGAAATGATTGGAATCTAGACCTATACCGTTTTGTTTGGGAAAGTAAGGGAAAGAATAGTTGAAGGTGATTCCAAGGTTTTTGTCCTGAGCTACTAGAATAACAACAACAGTGATGATGTTGAACTGTTGTAACGTATTCAGAGTGCCTGGCTCATAGGAAGTGCTATTTATTCCTAGAGTAACCCCAAGAGGAAGGCACTATTAGTATTTCTGTTTTACAACTGAATGGACTAAGGTACAGAGAGGTTAAGAATTTTCTCCAGAGCCACACAGTTATTTGTAGTGGAATCAGGATTCAAATGCAGAGTACTTTGGTTCCAAAGTCTGTGCTCTTACATACTACTTATACTAGAGGATGGAGTTGGCTTCAGCTGGGCAGGGAAATTATGGAAAAAGAAGGTTTCAGGGCAGGTAAGGAGTTTAGCTTTAAACATTGTAAGTTTGAAATGCCTATGAGAAGTCAAAGTAGAGATGGCTGTATGAGCAGGCAGGTGGATATCTGAATCTGGAGTTCTTGCAAGAGGTCTAGGCTGTAGCTATATTTTGGAGTCACTGACTCACAGATGTAATTTAAAGTCGTAAGACTGAGAATAAATGTATTTGAGTCACATATCAATACTTTCTGACTAACAGATGAATTCATGTCACTTAATACTGAAATTACAGGGAAGTAAATTTCATATGTGATACAAACATACCTTTAAAATCAGAATGTCTTAATAGAACTTCTCGTGCAAACATTAGCAGGATCTTTCAAGATACAAATGAAGTTTAAATTGCATAGAAAGTCCCCTTTACTTTGGGTTGGATCAAGGTTTATAGTCTTAGAATCTTCAGAATAAATGACTTGTAAGCATGTCTAATTTTTATCCATATCTGACAAAATATTAATTGCTATCTCAGGGCCTAACGTGTTGGTAGCATCTTTGCTAAGATCGTCTATCATTTATTATGGAGAATTTCAGATTTATGTAAAAGCAGGCAGAATAGCCTCATAAAGTACTCTTACCTGTTTCCTGCCTCTAGCTACCATCACCACATGACTAAAACCCCATTTGCTTCCAGTCTTTAATTTTCAGTTTGAAGCAAATTAAAAATTCTGCATCGTTTTATCTGTAAATATCAAGATGGATTGAAAAAATAGGGTAATTCTTTTCCCTCTACAACATAATGACAATATCATTATCACATTAAAAAATTAAAAGTAGTTTCTTAATATCAAATATCTGCTGTTCAAATTACCAATATTCTCAAATATTGTGTTTTTTAAATAAATTATTTATTAATCAGGATCCAAATAAGTCCACATATTGTGATTGGTTTATATCTATAAGTCTCTAGGTTCCCTACCAGTCTCTGTAAGTTCTTTCTCACGCTTTCCTTCTCTCCCTTCCTGTCTCTCTTTTAACCCTCTTCCCTCTCCCTCCCTCACTCTTCCTGCCTTCTTTTCTATTTCCCTGTTTTCCTTCTCTTTTTCTTCTTGCTGTGTTTTTTAAGTTAAAGAAGCTAGTGTTTTGTCCTGTAGCATTTTCCATGATCTAGATTTTGTTGTTTGACTGCCATGGTGTAGTACAGCTTGTTGCTTTTTCTTGTATTTCCTGTAAGTTGGTAGTTAGATCTAGAGGTTTGGTTAAATTCACATTCAATTTAGTTGTTTTGGCAATTACTTCATGAGTGGTACTGTTGTCTTCCATCAAAGTGACAGAATGTCTGTTTCTCTCTCTCTTTTTGTGATAGCAGCAGCCATTCATGCTCAATACCTAGATGCGTGGCTGATAGGGATTATAGTAGGGATACATTTGAATTCTATCGTTCTTTTTTTGGTAGAATACTTGTATTAGAAATATCAGAATATCAATATAGCTAGAATACATATAAAGAAAAACTTCTCATCTCCTAGTGAATTATTGAGTGGTAAGAAGAAAAGTATGATAAAATGCTTGAGTTTTTCCTTTATTTCCAGGTTTCAAAAAAAAAATACCGAGAATTGCTTAGCATCCTCCAGTGGTAATTGATTAATGGCTTGGGTTTGTTTGTTTTACATGCCATGGATTTAGAGGAGTGTTTCTGGACATTTCAGTCATTATAGTTGCACAGTCTTATCTCTGACAATTAGAAGCTTCTTCAAGTTGTTCTTAAGTCCTTTTGACATGATCCTAGTAGTCTTTGATAGTAACTTTGCTACTTGGTATGACAAGCTGTCCTGGCTCATTTTGTGTATTACTTCCCCAAGTAGTTATCAGTCATTTGTCCAGGGCAATCTAATCTCTTTTAGTGTGATTGATATTTGAAGGCCACAATTTGGGCTCTAGTAATATTTTGATGTACATATATCTTTCAAGATTTTTTCTAGGCACTATGTGTGTGTGTGGTTTCTATATATTTTAAAAATGTGTATATATTTTGAGGGCGTTTTTAAAATAAAAAACAGACTCATAATGTACTTTTAAACTTGTTTTTCTCTTTGAGAGTATTTAATAGCTATCATTTTATACCTATTCACATAGATACACCAAATTGTTTTTTAATAGATTGTATTTTTAGGGTAGTTTTAGATTCACTGCAAAATTGAACAGAAGGTACAGAGATTTCCCATATATTCCTTGCCCCTACACATAGATAGTCTGCCCAATTATCAACATCTCCCACCAGAGTGGTACATTTGTTACAGTTGATGAATTTAACACCATAGTCACCCAAAGCCCCTCATTTATATTACAGTTCACTTTTGGTGTTCTACATTCTAGTGATTTGGACAAAAGTAATCACATGTATCCAACATTATAGTATCATACAGAATATTTCTACTGCCCTAAAATTTCTCTTTATAGTATATCCCCTATATATCCCTCCCTCTCCCCAACTCCTTGGTAACTACCGCTCTTTTTACTGCCTTTACAGTTTTGCCTCTTCCAGAATGTCCTATAAAATGGAATAATACATTATGTAGTCTTTTCAAATTGGTTTCTTTCATTTAGCATTATGCATTTAATCTTCTTCCATGTCTCTTCATGACTTGATAGCTCATTTCTTTTTAGTACTGAATATTTCATTATTTGGATGTATCACGGTTTATCCATTGAAGGACATCTTGATTGCTTCCAAGTTTTGGCATTTATGAATAAAGCTACTGTAACCTTGTACAGGTTTTTCTATGGACATCAGTTTTCAACTCCTTTAGATCAAATACCAAGGAACATAATTGCTGAATCATATGATAAGAATATATTTAGTTTGGTAAGAAACTGCCAAACTATCTTCCAAAGATGTTGTACCATATTATATTCCCACCAGCAATGCTTGAGAATTTCTCTTGCTTTAAAACATCCTCACCTGCCTTTGATGTTGCCAGTGTTTTGGATTTTGGCCATTCTAATAGATTTGTGGTGGTATCTCATTGTTATTTTAATTTGCATTTCCTGGATGACATGACAGGGAACATTTTTAATATGCTTATTTGCAATCTGAATATCTTGTTTGGTGAGGTGTCTGTTAAGGTCTTTGGCCCATCTTTTAATTGGTTGGTTGTTTTCTTATCATTGGATTTGAATAGTTCTCTGCATATTTTGGAAAACAATCCTTTATCAAATATATCTTTACCTGATAAATATTTTCTCCCAGTCTGTGCCTTGTCTTTCACAGAGCAGAAGTTTTTAATTTTAATGAAGTCCAGCTTTTCAACTCTTTCTTTCATGAATTATTCCTTTTGTGTTATATCTAAAATGTTATCAAACCCTAGGTCATCAGCTTTTCTCCTGTATTATCTTATAGGAATTTTATAGTTTTATGTTTTACAGTTAGGTCTGTGATCTATTTCGGATTAATTTTTGGAAAGAAGGTGAAGTCTGTATCTATATCCATTTTTTCCATGTGGATGTCCGGCTTTTCCAGTGCCATTTATTGAAAAGAATGTCTTTTCTCCATTGTATTATCTTTGCTTTTTGTCAGAGATCAGTTGACTATGTGGGTCTATTTCTGTGATTTCTACCCTGTTTCATTCATCTGTTTGCTCTTTCACCAATATCACACTATTTGTCTTGATTACCGAAGCTTTGTGGTAAGTCTTGAGGTCAAGTCATGTCAGACCTGTAACTTTCCTCTTTTCTTTCAATAATACATTGCTATTCTGGGGTTTTTCACCACTCTATATAAACTGTAGAATCAGTTTGTCAATATCCACAAAATAACTTGCTGGGATTTTGATTTTTATTGCATTGAGTTTATAGATCAAATTGGGAAGAACTAACATCTTATATTGTCTTTGCATCTATGATACAGAATATCTCTCCCTTTATTTGGTTTTTCTTTGATTTCTTTTATCAGAATTTAAAAATTTTCCTCACAGAGATCTTGTACATTTTTTGTTAGATTTATATGTGTACCTAAGTATTTCACTTTAGGGAATGCTAATGTAAATGTTACTGTGTTTTTAACTTCAAATTCTACTTGTTCGTTTCTAGTACATAGAAAGGCAATTGATGTTATATATTAACCTCATATTCTACAATCTTGCTATAATCACTTGTTAATTCTAAGAGTTTTTAAAATTGATTCTTATAAATTTTCTACATAGATGTTCATGTCATCCGTGAACATCTATTATTTCTTCCTTTTCCTAATCATTTTAAGACTGAATAGCATTCTATGAATTGAAAACACAAATAATTTTTTTACCCTTTCCCCATTGGTATGCACTTAAGCAGTTTCCTGTTTTTTACTGTTCAGTATAGTGCAGTGAACACACACACACACACACACACATACTCTCTCTCTCTCTCTCTCTCTCTCTCTCTCTCCCCCTATCTCTTTGAACAAATGTAGGTTATATTTGCAGAGAGATTTCCCAAAGGAGAGATTGCTGAATCCAAGATATTGTATTTGTTAGGGTAGGCTAAGCTGCTACAAAAATAGATCTAAACATATAATGATTCAATGTAATAGAAAAACGTTTCCCCTTATGTAACTGTTTTGGGTAAATGTTACAAGTTTTCAGGCAGCTTTCCTCCACACTGTTTTTAACAGATCTAGACTCTTTCCATCTTGCAATCTGCCATCTCCTAAGACTTCCTAACAGCTGGCAGAAGGGGAAAGATAATTTAGAGAAGTCATTCCACTTTTTATAAAAGCCCAGGACCAGAAATGGTATACATTACTTTATTCCATGTTGACCACGTCTAACTGCAAAGATGTCTAGGAAGTCTTGGCTAGCCATGTGCCCAAGAAAATAAGGAGAGAATGGATTTGAGGAGGCAAATTGTAGTCTCTGCCTCAGATATATAAATTTAAATTTTTGATAGGCACTGCCAAATTGCTCTCTTAGGAAACTGTACTAATTTACACTCCTACCAGTAGTCTATTGAATGTTCCCTTACCTTATCCTCACCAATTCTGGCTGTTTTCAGTGTGTGTATATTTGTTTTTGTTTTTTCAAGCAATCTGAAAGAGCGGTATCTTATTTTTATTTTCATTTCTCTTATTGTGTTGAGATTGAGCAACTTTTCATATGCTAAAAGCTGTTGTTTTTCTTGAGTATGTGACTGGTTCTGAGTATGCCTTTTTTTTTTCAAGTGATCTATTCTCTCCTCAGTTTCAGATGGACTCTGATAATTTTTCTAGCAAGTTCTCCATTCTCCCCTCCCCTCCCCTCCCCTCCTCTCCTCTCCCACTTTTTTTGACAGTCTTGCTCTGTCACTCAGACTGGAGTGCAGTGGTACAATCTTAGCTCACTGCAACCTCTGCTTCCCGGGTTCAAGCGATTCTCATGCCTCAGCCTCCTGATTAGCTGGGATTACAGGCACCTACCACTATTCCCAGCTAATTTTTTGTATTTTTAGTAGAGACAGGGTTTCACCTTGTTTCTCTTATAACAGTTTTGTTGGCTCTTTTTTTTTTTTTGCTCTTGACTGTCATAATCAGTTTACAAAGTAAAAAAAAAAAAAAAAAGAAACCATAGAAAATTTTGGTTTGACTTGCATTAAATTTGTAGTCATTTGTGGGGAAAAAAAAACATTTCTTAACCAAAACTGAGCATTATTATATCAGGCAGCTATTGGTGTATAGCAAACAACCACAAATATCAGGATGTGTAATTGTAAGTATTCTTTCCTCACATTTGTGTGGGTCATCGAGGGTCTGCTGATATCAAGCAAGGCTTGGCTGGGGCCCTGCTTCAGTTCAGATCCAGCTGGATAAGCGTGGCACATCCTTGCAGTTTGAGCTCTTGTCACCTCCAAGAGTGTTTTCCCCTGGACTCATGAAAAGAGGCAGCTGCTACTCAGAGAAAGTCCTTCTCATAGTGATAGCAGGTGCAAGAGAACAAGCAGAAATATGCATTGCTTTGAAATTTAGGCCGGTACACTGCTATTCCTGCTCACATTCCATTTGTGAATGTAAGAAAAATGTCCAAGTCCCTAGTCAAGGAGCAGTAGGGTACACTCCAACTTTTATAGTTAGTTACATGGCAGAAGACATGTACGTCCTCAGGGAGGGTTGAAAAACTGGAACCAGTAATTCAGTGTACTATATCATCCATGATGAGAATTCTAGGGTGTTAACTTTTTGGTTCAGTTCTTTAAAATGTCCCTGAATACAGTTTCATAGGAATTTTATAGCTTTTCCGCGTTGCTTAAGTTCATGCTTGTTACTTTTTTCTTTTCGGTTTTTGTTCTATTTATTAATAGGATTTTTTAATGTAATGTTTCTCATTTGTTTTTATCACATAGGAATCTGTTGCTGTGAATAACATTAGTAGGTGTTGTTATGTTCTACCCAGGTTTGCATTCCTGGAATTACTGTAATAAATCAACCTGTTAAGCTGAATTATTCTTTTACTATACTGTTGTATATAGTTAGCTAATACTTTATGTAGGATTGCTACAAGATTTAATGAGACTAGTACAACCTATTCATATCTTTTTAAAATATATTAAAAATTAAATTCCAGAGACTTTCTTGTTTAAATAATAAAGTTGATAATTTTCACAAAGCAGATGACATTTTACTAATGAAAATTACTTATTTGAACAGTGGAATAGTGAGGCAAGCAAACCAACTTTTCATGCCCTCAGATAAAAGAAAATATATAAAGTTGTTTCAACATTAACTAAAAGTTTTCCTGCAGGTTACTGCTCCAAGATAGCCAAAATGTGGAAGCACTGAGAATGCAGGCACTCTACTATGTGTGTAGGGAGGGGGATATAGAGAAGGTAAGTGGCATTGTATTATTTAAGTTTCTTATATTTAAAAGTATGTTTCATTACACTTACACACGTGTGTATATGTGCATATACATTAAAGTCTTGAAGTTCTCTTTTAGAATGTATATCATGGTAGTTTTTAGTTGATTACTAGACTATTCTTTAACAAGGAGGTCAGCTTCTGAAACCTATTTGTAAAGCAAAAATATTACACAGTTAAAATTGCCCATCAAAATCCCTTAAGTCATTAATCATAGGATATATGATTTTCTGTATGCAACTCCTATGTGGTGATATATATGGTTAATGTAACCAGTGACACTAGATTATGAAAAAGTATGCAAAATGTAATTTATATTATATTTACAATTTAACTGAATTTGCAAAAGTTAAGTGGGCTTAGGATAAAATCCCATTATACCTTATAATAAAGTACATCTGTTTCTGTAGTAGTAAACACATTGACTGTAGATTGGATCATGGAGTGCTAAACTGTAATCTAAAAGAAGTAGTACAGCATGTAGTAGATTTGCATTGTGTTTAGTGTGGTTAAATTGATTAATGTGACAGTGCCTAATAGATACTTCAGTAAATACTAGGAGAATCTTAGTAGGGGTAAATCTTCAATAAATTTTCTAGGCATTGAAATTACTAACTCTAAGTACTGTAATGATTTTTCTGTTCTAAAAAAATATTTTGAATAGAAACTAATCTATATAGGCAATTCAAGGGCTGATGTCATATGATTCGTAAATACATTATTATTTGTATCTCATTTGTGTCATGGTTTAACTATTGGAGGGGGAGCCGGGCGTGTACAGTTAATAGAATATTATGGGCATCTTTACATATTCAAATGTTTCTATTCAATAACAAGTATTAAAGAAACATATTCTAAAATGTATTTATAATTATTGAGTTTGTTAAAACCTGAACTATGTTGTATATTGCTTAATCATCCATTGGAGGAGGAGGAATGTATAAAAGCAAATGTCTTTTAAAATACTGGTTGCGTTGTACTTTGTTAGTGTATATGTGCATGTATTATGTTGTTTTTTCTTAGTGTATTTTAAAATTAATACCAATCACTTTTGTTATAGGCTTCTACCAAGCTGGAAAACCTGAGAAATGCGTTGGATGCCATGGAACCACAGAATGCTCAACTTTTTTATAACATTACCCTCGCCTTCAGCAGAACTGTGAGAGTGCCTACCGTGTACCAAAGCTCTGTCATCTACAGTAGAGGACATAAAATAAGTGGAAAGGGCGAGATCCAAGATGGCCGCATAGGAGCAGCTCAGGATTGCAGCTCCCAGTGAAAGTGCAGAGGGTGAGTGGACGCCACATTTCCAGACGGATTTTTATTACCCCCAGACCAGGAGATCCCCAGGCGGAGCAGCCCCACGGGTCGCCAGCGCGGCTGTTTCGGCTGGCGCGGCTGTTTGGCCGGCTCGGCTGTTTCGGCCGGCGCGGCGGTTCTCCGCACAAAATCCACTGGTCTGTG